>JBBPMJ010000260.1:0-43792 GCA_038090255.1 Austroboletus niveus
CATACCTTAGCGCAACAAAAATACCCAGTGCACGCTCCGCCGTCTCTCCAAATACATTCCTGAAAAACAATGCAGCTACAATCACCCCAGACGAGTCGATCTCCTCCTACGACCATCAACAAAAGATGAACTACTTCAGCACGAGAATGCAGATAGGGAATGATTGACGTACCTTAGTGGTCGCACTAAAATACGCGATGTTGGCAAGGATATATAATGTGGCACAGATACCCAGCCCAAGAGGTGCTGCGATCTTGAGCGTCCGCACAGGATTTCGTACATTATTGAGCACGTAGTTGACGCTAGACCAGCCAGCGTATGCAAACAGGACCTTGAACGTTGCCGTCGCATACTGCGCGTCCTCGTCAGCAGACACGTTTCATCGACGAAATCGAAACAACTCACATCCCCGCTACTGTGAGAACTGCCGGCGAATGCATTACTAAAATTGGCTTCCGGATTCGCGATGTGTGTTTTGCCTGTCAGTACGACCAGTCCTGATATCACGATAAAAATGAGGATGACGATTTTGAATGTGGACAGTAGCTGTGATATCCGACGTCAGGAGGTATGCGAAACGAAAAGTATGGCTATACACACATTCATGAAGTACACGCCGACTCTTGGAGTTAGTCCGTGAAGAAGCGTTACGAAAACTATGACTAGAGACGTGATGAGCACCCATGTCGAACAGGCGATAAGACAAACCTCCGAGACCAATGCCGCGCTCTGACCACGTCGTTGCAGTCTTTCCTGCCGAAACAAGGACGCTAGAGCAATATCAGGATATACAACGTACTTGGAAAATCAGGCAGTTATTCACTTGCTTGCAAATACCTATGTAGTATACTAAAACACAATAATCATGTCTCCAAACCATCATACTCACAATACACCCGCTTGCATCGGATCCCAGCAGAATTACATTCGCGGCAAACACTGCCGTTGAGAGGTACTTCGGTTTCTGGTAGACAGCTTCCAAGTAGACCTTTTCTCCGCCACTACGTGGAATCATAGTCCCAAACTCGAGCCAGATGAACAGCCCACAGAAGGAGAGTAAAAATCCGAGCACCCAGAGCATAAGCGATGCACCGACAGATCCCACAGAACCCAGAATCGAAGACGGCGTGGAGAATATACCGGTACCGATGACACCTCCAGCAATAAGAAGTGTGCACGATGTTACGCCGAGATGGCGACCGAGCCCTCCAGAAGCGTCTGCGCAAAATTAAATAGCCAAGGTCATTATTAGCTGAAAGACAGCAAAACGATGCACCTTCTTCAAAAGAGAGTTCGCCGAGAGGATCTACATCAATAGGACATGCAAGGTCTTTGACAGGTTGATTCTTGTCGATATCCTGACACATACTGTCCTTTTCATCCTTCGTCTTCCAAAAGTATGTCCAAAACATCCTGAACATGGCGGGGGAAAGAAAGGGTAGGTCTGATAGGATTGGCGCCTTGGAACGTAGAGAAGTTTCAGGTCTAAGAAGCCTTTTCCTCGGTCAGGAACGATAACGATAAGCCGACAACATGGCCGTGTAAAATTATGTGCCGGTCTGTGGCGCAACGAGGCACGAGAGCAACGGTCTTTGAGCACGCGCACGGTAAGAGAGCACGTGCCATTCTTCTTCTCTCTTCGCCACCTTCTAGCCTGGCCCGTACGTCCAGGCAGTTTCCCCTTCTCGTCGCACCCGCCCGCCACTCCCTAGCCTCGGCCCACAGTCTTCGGTCCCTCCCAGGACCACCCACTGGGCCTTCGGGCGTCCCAGCGCATCCTGTCAGCATAACGTCCTGCGAGGTGTTCCCGCCCACCCTCGCAGCTCATGCGATGTTTGCAGGTTCGTACCGTCCGGGCCGGCAAGCGCTGTGCGCTTTCGTCCGTTCACCTCCTCTACTTAGCCGCCAGCTCTTTCCTTTCCCGCTCAGGGCGTGTCTTTAGTAGCATTGATGGTTTCAGCGCAATGCTACTACCCTGACAAAGTATCACTTAGAAATGACGATCGATCGGCACTCGTATTGAACGGAGATAAGACGAACCTCCGAGAGCAATTCTGCGCTCAGACCACGTTTGTCACAACCTTTCCTGTAGAAACAAGGACGTTAGGATAATATCAGGACGTGCAAGGAGAATCATATAGTTACTCTGATACTCGCTCGCAAACACCTAGTAACACCAAATAATTAGACACGGTCATCATACCGAAACGTACTCACAATACACCCGCTCGCATCAGATGATTACATTCGCAGCAAACATCATCGTCGCGAAGTACTTCGACTTCTGATAGACAGCTTCCAAGTAGACCTTTTCTTCACTACCGTGGGGAAACATTGCCCCAAACGCTAATAAGATAAACAGCTTACAGAAGGAGAACAGATATCCGAGCACCCAGAGCATGAGAGACGCCTGACAGG
Organism: Austroboletus niveus; assembly: GCA_038090255.1. Classification (NCBI taxonomy): domain Eukaryota; kingdom Fungi; phylum Basidiomycota; class Agaricomycetes; order Boletales; family Boletaceae; genus Austroboletus; species Austroboletus niveus. Next base: position 2,419 of record JBBPMJ010000260.1, read on the forward strand.
CCCTACGCACCCAAAATCGAAGAAGGGGTGGAGAAAATATCGGCACCAATGATACGTCTGACGATGAGAAGCGCACATGAAACAACGATGCACGGCCTGAGCCCCCGGCGCCGGCGGTGTCTACAGAATAGTCATATAAACAAATCAAGGCAAATCAGACGAAGGCGACCAGGCTTACCTTCTTCGAAAGAGAGTATCCCGGGGTCTACGATGTCAATGGGTGCGAGCTCCTCGACAACCTGCTTCTCGTCAACATCCTGACGCACATTGTCATTTTCGCTATCTGCCTTTCGAAAACACATTCAAAGGTCACCAACATGGCTAGGAGGAACTTTTGCTATCCGATTCAACGCGAAGACTTGAAGGATGTCACAGATGATCGAGTTGCCAATGCTACCATCAAACGTTTAGCACTATGCCGTTAACATATTTATCGGTAAAGCAAACACATACGTAGCCGAACAAATCTATGAGAAAAGTTCACGTGTAGTTGAATAACTTCGTGCAGGTACTCACTGCATGCAGATTTCAGGCGGCGGGTGCTGCATGGAACGGCGCTAGTGCGCATAGCCGTGGCAGAACCGGGTTTAGTCAGCGCCGTTCTTGCCCGACGCGCGCTCCAGCACCCATCTTTCGTCGCGCCCATCCACCGTCACGCCCCTTCGCCTCCACTGTCTCCGGTGGTAAGTTCCAGTGGGTCGTTCGTGAATCCACCCGCTACGCACTCTAGAGTGACCAAGGGCCAGAAAACAAGAGTCGGGACATTGACTCAAAGGTTCGTGGCACTTTGCCTTTTTCTATTTTGACACGGTAAATAGATACATCCCATGAAAAACCTCGTGAATTCCTTCTATCTCATGAAGTAACAGAGATCCATGTAAACAAGTCATGTAACGTTGAATGGTATAATAATTGTTCAGGGTATCACTGTATTTTCCTGCGCGAAAACTTGAACGGCCAATCAATCAAAATCAGTTTGCTTTGAGGATCTAAAGACACACACCAAGGTCACAACAGTGCCATCTTCCAGCTTCTCTTTCCGCGGTACGAGTTCGTACCCAAACACTTTCGGTAACATGATGCGCCACCCAGCCCAATAAGCGACACCGACAAGCATGACCCCAATCCCGACGAGGCAGTACCTGTCACATCACCCGACATTAGCCTTCGGTTCGGAATACGAACTTAAACCCTGTGACGAACAAGGGATGTGACGTACAAATAATAGGGCAAAGGAGGTGTGTCACCGACTCCACCAGCTGGACGGAGGAATGGTGCAACAAGAACTGCGAGAACTCTGCATTAGTCCTTAGTGAAATGCATAGGACACCACTCACGAAATATAGCCGCAGCGAGATAAAATACTGCTAGAGGTAACCAAACTGAAGCGACGGGCGTCAGTGCCAATCATCTAGACTCAGAATCATCATACCCTTGAATGGTCTGGGGATATCGGGCCTCTTCCAACGCATCCAAAAGAGCCCCTACGCGACATTACACGTGCACGAACTGAGGGGTAGGACGACGTACGATAACAATGAAGAAATTGATGATCTGACTAGGATATCCTTCCACATCCAAGATAAAGGGATATGCAACCTTCATAGGGGGCGCAAGAATCACGATAACCTATAACCGCAGTTCTATCTATATCTTCCCAAGGATAATCAAGACTAGTTCTCACCGAAGGGATCAAATGAATTATGAGCCCAGGTAAAGGCGACTCTCCTGTAGGCCAATTCGATGCCCAAAACTTGTTTCCAAACGGGAGCGGGATCCCTTCTTTGGCAAGTTCTGTCGCATGTTGAGCTCAAAGTGACTCGAAGATAGCATGTCCTTACCCTGGTTAACGCGAGAAGCAGCAAACGTCTGTCCACTTTTATAAACATCAACATGGTCAACCATATATATATCAACACATACGACGGTGACGACGTTCTAAACCTATATCAGCATCGGACAACATCGTTTAGACGTCAATACTCACTCCTAGCGCGCTGCGTCATCAATATCATTCGTCGAGCATGATAAATAAGTAAAGCCTATGAGCAGGAAGTGGAAACAACTCCTACCTCAGGGCAACAAAGACACTTAGAGCACGTTCTGCCGCCGTTCCAAAAACATTTTTGAAAAACAATGCAGCCACAGTCACTCCGGATGACTCGATCTGCGCCTATTCCCAGTAAAGGTTGTATTAGATTACCTCGCTCACTATCCGTGGCATCGGGGTAAAATGTGGTCAGCTTACCTTGGTGGCCGCGCTGAAATACGCGATATTTGCAAAGAGATAAAGAGCTGCGCATATGCCCAGCCCAAGTGGTCCGGCAATCTTGAGCGTCCGGACCGGATTCCGGACGTTATTGAGCACGTAGTTGACATTTGACCAACCACTGTACGCGTTGAGCACCTTGAAGATTGCGGTTGCATACTATACCCCATTGTCAATATCCGATCGGTAAGATAGAAATAGAAATACTTGCATTGCTACTGCTGGTCGCACTCCCAGCAAAAGCATTCCTAAAGTTAACATCTGGATCGGCGATGTGCGTTTTGCCCGACAACACGACCCAGCCTGTTATCACGATAAAGATGAGGATGATGATCTTGAACAACGTTAACGACTACATTCCTGATGCATCAAAACGCATGCAGAGATTGAAAGTATGATTGAACGCTTACGTTCATGATGTACACGCCAGTGCGTGGCGTAAGACCGTGGATCAATGTCACGAAAAATATCACTGAGAACGACCCTCGATAAGAGCTCAACGCTCATGGGTGATGGAACGAACCTCCAAGAGCAATGCCACGTTCAGTCCAAGTTGTTGCGACCTTTCCCGCAGAAACAAGAATGCTAGAGTGACGTCAGGGCACTTGCGACACGGAAAAATTGGCACGACCCAGGCCTACTTGCTCGCAAACACCTATATACTGTTCAGTGATCAAGTAGACCTCCAGGTCCGCTTGGCACTCACAATACATCCACTCGCAGTGAATCCGAGCAATATCGCATTTGCAGCGAATACCACTGTCGCGAGGTACTTCGGTCTCTGATAGACGGCTTCCAAGTAGACCTTCTCGCCACCACTGCGGGGAAACATCGTTCCAAACTCGAGCCAAATGAACAATCCACAGAAGGAGAGGAGGAATCCGAGGACCCAGAGCATGAGCGACGCCCCGACGGAGCCTACGCCACTCAGAATGGAAGAAGGCGTTGAGAAGATACCGGTACCGATGATGCGACCAACAATGAGAAGAGTGCACGAGGTGACACCAAGATGACGGCCAAGTCCTCCGGCAGTGTCTACACAGCGGTCGTCGGATCAATGAATTGCAAAGAATCGACTCGACACACCTTCCTCGAAAGAGAGTCCACCGGGACCTGCATCGTCAGTCACCACTTCCTTGACGGGCTGTTTTTCGTCTTTGTCCAAGCTTTCCCCCTCGTCGCTTGCCCTCCGAGACCGCGTCCAAAGGCTACCAGACATGATAGTGGGGAAGAAGTGATGAGATATGAAAATTCTGGTCGGGAATGACTTATATGCGGTCGGTTGGATCATCTCGCCGAATGAAAGCGGCAGATTTAAGTAGCCGTCATCAATGAAACATTCCTAATAACGCAATGTAAGGACGAAATGGCGTCTTCCTCGCGTATCGTGTGGTCACTGATCAGGATTTCCAAGGAACCGTGTTTGGGAGAGTTCGGATCTCAGAATGTGTCAATCAACCAACACCAACAACGTTGCAACACTCGAAAGAACCAACTCTTATCTACAACTCCGACCCGGACGGGTATGGTATAATCGCACTCCGTTCTTAGTACAGGCCTGAAAGACCGGGCGACGGAAATGACCGCTCCGCTTCGAACTTGAAGAATCGATATTTCAATAGCAATACTAACAGTAGTGAAGAACAAGCCATGTTACATGTGCGGCACAGTGCTCCACAATCAATTGCGTCATTACTTGTCAGGTACGTGCATCATCCGTCCATGGCGGTATCTCGAGCTCTGCCCTTACACCCAAAGCCCCAACGTCAACACTCAACTGGCAGGGTCACAATCCGACATGGGCATTTTGAGGTGCCTCGCACATAATGGATAGACTGTTGCGATACTTATTCCATAAATTTGACGCAATTTGCACAATAGGTTAGATCACAATATCTAACCCTCTATTATCCGCCCATTCACCAAACAGCAAACTGATGCTTTCTCCATTGTGCGTTCTCCGGATGCTCTCTGCAATCGTAGAAGTGATGTCTATCGTGATGATCTTGGGACAAAGCGTTTTGTGTTGTTTTTGAGGTATTGTGTTGGTAACCTATACTCCATTCAATGCGTCGAACATACATCGGCTCGCTAAGCATACATACCACTATGTGTTCTAATGGCAGGTTTTCCAAACTATTCATGTCCGCTTCCGCAAATAAACCTGATACAGCAATTATTCCAAGGCCCCGCACATCGACAGTAAGCACTCACCATGAGATATTAAAGCGTGGATGGTCTTCGCGCCCTTATCTTTCAACGTCCGCACCGCTAGCTCTAGCGTGTGGCCGGTATCAATCATATCATCCACCAAAATAGCAACCTGCCAAACGTAGCTCGATACCTGACCAGAACACAACAGGAAAGCCCTAAATGGACATACCTTATCACGTACATCGCCAACCAATAGTTCCATTCGTTCCGGAGCATTCTCGGACTTGCTATCACGCTTTTTATGAATCAAGGCAAATTCGACACCAAGTTTATCCGCGATCGCCGTCACTCTAGAAAAGTATATAAGCTCAGGGCCTCGTAGAACGGTAAAGGTTCCCCCTTTCGGGGCCGATCACGTACCTTTTGGCGCCACCCGCGTCAGGACTGACAATGATGCTGTCTGTCCAGTCGTCAATGCGTGTTTTGATATATGATATTATCAGAGGCTCCGAGAAGAGGTTGTCTACGGGTATGTCGAAGAAACCTTGTATCTGACTTGCATGCAAGTCCATCGTAATCACGTGATCACACCCGGCGACGGCCAGCATATTGGCGACGAGCTTTGCCGTAATGGGTGCGCGCGACTTGTCTTTCTTGTCCATCCGAGCATACGGAAAGCAAGGGATGACGGCGGTGATACGGCGCGCGGAGGCGGTCTTACAGGCAGAAATGAGCACGAGAAGCTCCATTAGGTTGTCGTTGACGTCCCGACATCCCGACTGGATGATGAATACGTCCTCCTCTCGGACGGATTCTGCTATTTTGACGTTAATCTCGCCATTGGAAAATTTTTGGGGCATGCATGGAGTGAGGGAGACTCCAAGCCTGTGGGTGAGAATCAACAGTCCGTGGACTGCGTAGAACCGCAATGGGAAGGTGCGGCTCACCGCTCGGCCACGGATTGGGCGAGCTCTGGGTGACTGTTGCCTGTATTAGTTGCGTCAGTCGTGTGTGATGATGGAGAACAGGACGAAACGTGCCCGCAAGAAGTCGGATGGAGTTTCCGTGGTACATAGCTTTCGCCGGGAAGAAGAACAGTTTGCCATCGTGATATAAATGATATTTGTCATACAACAGCAACAAACAACTACCGTTTAGGAGTCCGGATAGTAACGTTTTCGACTACATGTTCTGTATCCGCGTAGCCCAACAGCTGACGGATGCGGGTGCTAGGGAACCGGCTCTCAGATACACGCGACCCTTGCCAGTGTGAAACGAATCGTACCTGTTCAAGCCCTTGACCCGTGAAATCTGCACCGAATTGTAATTCGCAAGGCCCCGCCCGACTTCTTTTACGTCCCACACATCGCTCTCCGACCCCACCTCATCCGCCACATGGAAATCGTCATCCTCTGCTTCGGCTACGGGATCATCAACCACGAACGAAGGGGAAGGCGGTCGCGTAAGCGATGGCGTCACTTCTGAATCCGGAAGCAGCGCCGTCTTCTCTTCTGACACACCTTCCGGGAACTTCCGGACAAGAATCCGCACAGCTTGTCCCGACGCAAACGATCCTCGGACACCAAGTACGCCCACTGGGAGCAACCGCCCACCTGATTCGCGCCGCGACAGCACCGCGTATGCGCCACTGTCGATGATAACGTCCCCTGCAGGGAATAACGTATGACTTGTCCAGGATTTCAAGTCTCGCATTGCCATTGCAGCAGGTTTGAACACCGTATGCGGCGGTCGTGGCAAGCTTAATGTCGCGCTGACATGATCCAAGTCGATTGTTTGGAGTTTCGGCACCGGGCTTGCCGTGCCTGACAGAGAGACAGACTGGAGTCGCAGCTGGGTATAGTAATGGATGATATCCACGATCATGGAGGGCTGCTTGCTTGACGTGATAACGGTCGTGACACCTGCACCAGTCGCTATTTCCGCCGCGATCAGCTTTGTTTCCATACCACCGGTACCTAGTCTCGACCCTAGCGTAGACGCGCTTACTTGGGTAAAATATGAACATCGATGGCTATTATAAAGAAATCTGCGAGACTAGCCTCGGGATCGGATGTCCGCAACGGAGGTTACGACATCAATTTTCTTTGCATTTGAATCTTTGCGCGGGTTTGCTGTGTACAGCCCGTCCACGTCCGTGAGGAGGAAGAGATAATCGGCATGAATCATGGATGACGTGATCGCGGAGAGGGTATCGTTGTCACCAAATTTTATTTCCTGTAGCAATCTCACTCAGCCAGCGAACACAAAAGGAACAAAGGACTCCCTGACGCACGCTGACGGAGACCGCGTCGTTTTCGTTCACGATGGGTACGATACCCATGCTCAAGAGTTCCCTGAAAGTATTCACCACATTCAAATAACGCGTTCGCTGCCCAGAAACGCATCTTAGTCTCGAACAACTAACCCTTCATAGGATGCAAGACGTGCGTACGTCCGAAATATCTCCACGTGTCAACAAAATCTGCGCGATGCGCTGATCGAATTGACCAAACAGGTTATCCCAAAGCGCGATGAGCCGACCTTGTCCGATCGCGAAAAGCGCCTGTATGTTTTTAAGGCCATCAAAACGCCCGAGTAGAGAGAAATAAACAAACCTGTTTCTTGGGAAGGCTTTTTGGGCGTTGGGGAAGCGCCATCGTACGCAAACCAACGCCGATTGCGCCAGAGCTGACGAGGACGACCTTGTGACCTAGACTGCGGAGGTGTATGACGGTCTCGACAACGGCAGACAATGTCGACAGAAGAGGTTTTTGTGTTTCTTCATGAACAATGGACGATGTACCTATACATGCGTATCCATATGCAACAGGTTAGAGGCTGCTAAAAGGTCCAATCAAGTGATCAAATCACCAAGTTTGATGACGATCGTGCTAGACAATGTGCGCGGCTTGGATGGGGTCATTATGGCTTCATCTAGCGGAGCCCTTTGATTGCTGAGGTGGAGCGGTGGTTCACCTGCCTGTTGAAAGTCGGTCATTGAGCATCTCGTACGTGACAAGACACGTTTTCGTCCCGATCTTATTTTGGGGTGCACAGCTTTTATCGGATTAAGCTCAGTGCTAGTGCCACTCGACGTTGACGTGAACTATTGCCAGTAAGTATTTACTAGCGCTCTACTCTGACTGCGAAGAGAATCTTGTATGATTGGCATCGAGCGTGGAGTTCGCTCGGTCCTTCCAGAGTCAATGTCAGGTGTCATTTTCTCATCTGTGTCGACGTCAATCCATGTATGTGGCGCTCAAATAATCGGTCTTCGTGTGGTCATGACCAGTAGTTCAAAGTCGCATAAGACGTATGATGTATTTCCTGGATAACAGGTGCGTGTTCAACTCCGCATCCATGCTCGTCCAGCATGTCTGATGAAGTGGCACGTCGGAAGAGCATTGGTCTAAGTTGACGATGGAGATGGCCGACGATATCTGAAAATGTACCTTGAACAAGGTAATCGAGACACCACATTGTCATCCAGTGACATACAAATGAAGCTCAAGAATGTCAAACTCACACATATCATAACGGTCATTAGACTGCAGACGGTAATTTTCACAGGAACGAGTTTGGCCAAAGGCATGCAACATCCAATTTTCTGTGGGCGCTGATGAACGATGAGTAGTTCCCGCCAGAATTTATCAAATCAATTGCTGTGTATCAACCTCACGTACTTGCTCTCGTTGTGCCTGTATACTGGAACGATTACATGCACCAATTATTCATGACATGAGCCCATATTATGCTGTTCAAGATGGAATTTGTGCCGAGGATGTGGATGAAGTAGCGACAACTGAGAGAACCGCTTGTACCATGGAATGGAGACGGTAGCAAGGAGGTTGCTTCGTGATGTCGAGCGGATATGAACGTGAGAGGCCTTTCCACGTTGGCAGGTATATATCTTTGTTGTAGTAAAGTCATTGATGGCATTATGGTGGGTAGGGGCCTCCTTGTTACCACATTGCAATCAGCGTTTACCATAACCAATTCAAATTCCCCCCACTGAGTGGTTTTGACTCGTGACACCGACTCGTAACCTAAAGTACATAATTGTTAACTAAGAATTAATCACTGACGTACCTAGCGCGTGTGAAAGAGACTGTTAAACTGAAGCGATCCAGCCTGGACATGGATGGCAGTGACATTGCTGGTGCACAATTCTGCTCTGACCAAGTCAGTGATGAAGCTAAAGCTTGAAGGCTGTAACTTTTTCCTGTCCTATAATCTTTCTGTATCTGTGCTTGTATATCATACATCTGGAAGTGTTGGGGTGTGGGAACGAATTCGTTGGAAACGCAGGTAAAGGTATGATAAGCGAAGAAGGCTGGCGCGAAGTCGCGTGCGTAGAGACGAGGGAAATGACAGGGAACCTGATCGCCAGGGATGCACACGTTACCACGTTGAACACGCCTCGAGAAGTCTTTTTTTAAGTCCTCCTTTATCGTCCTCGGGGCCGTGCCCCATGGTAGACGTTACATGCACATGCCGCTCGATGAAAGGAGAAAAGAGGTAAAATAGACAACATCCCGTTCGGGAGAGGTTACCGTCACCCGTGCGTCGTTCTGAAACGACCTGTGCTTTGTGGCGCCGGGACCGGAACGTAAAGATCTACCGCCTTGAGGTTCTGTCTCTCGTTGAGCATGGCGGTAAGAGAGGAGGCCTTACGACCCAGGTTTGTTCGTAATGAGCTGGGCAGTCTAGCAAAAAGTGTAGCACCGATTCATCGTGCCGCTTGCACTCCTGGCACTTGGGAGTCCGCCTTGGTGATTTTGTGTAGATGCTTATTGAGTGGGATGTGCCCCGTGCGTAGCTGGAAGAGGATTGAGGCCTTGAGGTGTGCCTCTTTGGGGAGACTGAGGAAGCGTGGTGATGGTGCGGATGGGTCAGTGCGGCGTATGGGCCTCGAGAAGTGCAGAGTCAAATGGAGTGGCAACCTTGAATGTTGCCTAGGATAAGGCGCTGAGGGAAAGGAAAAAAACCCGATGGCATAATGGGCGGTATGCGATCATCCGCCAGTCGGCCCCAAAGCTCATCCAAATTGCGGCGACCTACTCCCTACATGATGCAACCTACTCTAAGATTGACTTACTAATACCAAGTCACAACAACCCTGTATGTTTGACCAGACTCCCCAAATGGCAGCGCCCTCCAGTCATGTAAGTTCCATTCGGATATGCACATACTCACTTCAACCACCTTGAAGATCGGGGGGCAACGGTCTTGCGATGACAAGAATTCACAGCATCTACCAATATCTCTGAAAATGAACACACGATGTAAGAGGGTGAGTTGGAGCGTGCGCAGCACGAGTACGACGTTTCCTCGAGGCTCCCATTGATGCAAGCCCAGTCCCATCTCGGTCGATTCGGCGGCCCTTGTGGCGTTACACAGTGGTTCATTTCAGTGGTGGCTGTGTGACGTGTGACGATTCGTCAGTCTCAGTAGCCGTGACAACGACATGTCCTCGAACAACCTCAGTGACTGCCAGACACTGTGTCCAGTATTGCTCTTTAGAAGTTTACTTCAGCACTCGCTCAAACAATTCGACAAACTTTGTTGTGACGTGTGAGAATTTCTGTCAAACGCCTTGTGACGCGTGACTAGTGACTGACGACCACGTAGGTCTACAGTGCGTCCTCAAATTCCAATATCCACCGCCTTACTTCATTCAAGACCCGATGGGACCTTGGTTATGACGACTCATCCTTGCCGCGAAAGGGCGCTAAGCCAATCCGCTCCATCAGACTTACTGCTCCACTGGCATGACCTAAACCATAAATTTACAGTTTTGCGACGATCACGAATCATTACCTTCATAAGATCCGAAAGGCGGACTCCCGCTCTGCCTTACGCGCAGACACGCGAACTCCCGCATGATTTATTGTACCCCTACAGGGAGTTCCACCGGGCTGCGCATCTTGTCATCTCCCTCAAAAATGACCAAAAATATGTATGAGCCTGGTACGTACATTACAGGCTACGCAGTCTATCATGTTTAAAAGGAATATACTAACTAGTGGCAGCAGAAAAGTAAAATCGCTGAGATTAGCAAACGAGTATCTCTTGCGGAAACAAAGGGTTGGTACACGCCTATGAGCTCTGGCCACATTACATGTGGATACCAAATATCGACACAGGACGCGAAGAAGTCTGAAAGCGTGTATGTGAACCTGGTAGGTCACAGCGTGTTCACATCGTGCTCAGCTCCTCTCATTTCATTTCCCGAGATGGATCCGAGGTCTGGGTGAAACAGTTTGCTAGATTCCTAGATCTCCTCGCGGATTGGAATCCACCAGGTGACAAATCCCACCAAGTACAGATAAAAAGTAGCCGCGTTCCGAATGCCGAATCTTCAGTCTCGCATTCCCTTGCATTCTTTTGAATTCATGCCCACTCCGTTCGAAACTGACTCGGGGCATGTGTCGCTATCTGGCTGGGATATCGATCCAGCTGGATTCGCTGCATCAACTCCAGGCGTATGCTACATTTTTTTTACGCCCTATTGCCCTCAACTGAAAATTTGATACAGAATATTATAGACACACATCTGTTTCCCCTTCCCTTCATTACCGACTCGGAAACACCTTCTCATCCACCGGCCACATACCAAATTGGATCCCACGATGAACTGAACTCGATGGTTGGTGTCCCCGGTGAACTAGAACTGGTGAGCACTCGTCTACAGATCTACTGGAGTTGATGGATTTGTGACATTGCAGAGCCAGGGATATCCGCAAACATCAATGACCGTGACCATACCACAAAGTGTTCAAGCCTCTTCTTGTTGGGGATCTATTTGTCAATGGCCTGACGAGAATGGCACCGGATCATGCGGTGTTTTTATTTTCTGCAAGGTCGTACCGGATCATTTCGGACGGTTTCATGGTGTCAAGAACATGAACAAACGACGAGCGGTCAAATGCATGTGGAATGGATGTTCCGCTATCATAAAGCGCAAGAATTTTTCGCGTCATGTTCGCGAGTGTCACCTTAATCATTCTAGAAATGTCAAACACTCTGATTTCCTGCTAGGCTGATACGTGTAGTTAGATCACGCGTCGTTGTAAGAGTACTAGTTCTCGCTCGAGATGTCATACTATCGCGCATCCTTCAGGTTGTTCGCTTAATTGAAGCGTATACTGTACTACCTATGTGCGACAGTTAGAGAAACAAAAAGGGAGAGCACAGCATGCAGGCGCACAAGTGCTAACTTACGAAGAATCGCCGACCACGTGTCCGTAAGTAATTTACCTCTGCAACGATGTGTCATGCGTGCCATCAAGCTCACTGCGGTTTGATGCCGTCAGCCTGCCATGCTGTACAAGCGTTACTCTGACTCCGTCATAACAGGATGGACTTTCCCAGACCGCGACAAGACTCAGGGTCTGAACTTCGGATCAATCCTCGCACCCATATGAACTCGCCTTTGTCTGGTATAGTTCAGTAACATATGTATGTATTATACAGCGACGCCATTGTAATTCCATTGTCGGGACAGGGGTGATTGTAAACCCCCTTCAGAGAGGTTCTGTGTCGGCGCGAGATTGCAAGAGCACTACCATTCTTTCTTTACGGTTGTTTGCAGTTCAAGCAACTCATACCATCCATCCAAACTTTTTGAGCCTTTCGCTTAAATTTCTGTCGTCCGTCGTGGTGCTAGGCGCACCGCGCCATGCGTGGCCTTCGAGAGGGGATGTTGAGGTGAGCCGCACGGGCGGTGAAAGCGCATGTGAGTACGTGGGCGTCGTCGTCGAGGTGCGCTATCGCGTTGCACGTACCTTCCTCTACTGTCTCCTCGCCGTCATTGACTTGACGGGCGCCCCACCACGTTGCGACCACGCCCACATTTTCCCCGTCCTTGCGATGGCGAGAAGGTAGTTGCGTTTCCCGCGCCCTCGTCGTCGTCGTCGTGGAGGTAGACGTGCTGTCGAGTTGTCTCCGCCCACGTCGTTGTCGCCACCGTTGAAGGGTGGGCACGAGGGTGAACGGGCAGCGTAAATACGGATAAGAGGTGCACCTTTGGCCTGTTGCGTCGCCCTCAACCTCGTCACCGTCGTTGTCGTTGCTGTGTGGGTGAAATACCGCTTCTGCCACCCTTTTTCATGGGCAATCACTCTTGCACCTAAAGTTATATGTGGCAATTATCAAACTAAGCCATCCAGACACGCACCTGCAAACGCATGCACGGGAAATTTAAACTTCCAAAGGAAGGGCTCTCCACCCAGACCTTGAAGGCATGGTCCTCCCAGGTAGACCATGTCATTGAGCACTTTTGTCCGTCGGAATATACAGTTTATCTCTGCGATCCTGGACCAAGCTGGGCTTGTATGGCTAGTGTCGGGTGCGAACCGTTGCCTTGGTGTTCGTAGTCTTATGTCGATACCCCACACTTTCTTTTGGGAAGCGAATGCCGAAGCTGCTCATCCTTAAACCGGATTCTATATTAGATACTGAGGAGGAAATCAAAAGGGACGTTGTCATCTGTGAAAATTGAAAGTATTCATACCCAATAAACTTCGTCAAAAAGAAAAAGAAAAAAGCTACGAAAGGATCACGGAGACAAAGGACGGCCAAGGAATGAAAAGACAAAAGGACAATGAACGTGACAGACCACCGGTGACATCTTGATCCCAGGACTCTGGATCTTTGATCAACCTGAGCAACTCAGGAGATTTGATTGGCAGAAAAATCAGAGAATGTTCGACTCACCACTAACAGGTGTGTGATGGATGGGCGGATGATGGATGGGCGGAGGGCCACATAAGGATGACATGATCCAAAAGACTTGAGTCTTGAGCGCCTACGCCGCCGGAAGTAAGCCAATAACAAAGACACATGCACTGATTTTCTCAAAATCACTTGCCCTTTATTCCATCATAAGCCTGTTGGAGAGACAAAGGAAACCGCAGTCTGTGGCATCCTCATAAAAATCACATCTCGAATCGATGTCAAGCATTCCACACCCCCGCTCCAGCTTTTTCATGACCACCTTGATTTCTTCGATAAACAACAGTCAGAAAAATCCAATTCGCGAAAGTCCACAGCGGGCAGAGTTCCATCTAGCCACCTGGCATGACGGGGTACGTCCAATCTTTCTGAACCTTACCAGACAAGACAAGACGTGCACCGCCAACAAGTGGGTACAATAGCCTTGAATTTCTCGATCTCGTTGCGAATACGCTCTAGGTCTTCCATGCAGTACGGAGTGGTGGCGAGTGGCATCTGGTGACACTCGCGTCAAAGTAAGGTTTTCTTGGTATTTATGCTGATTATGTAATAATTAAACAGCATCGGGACACCTCCGTGAGGCATGACGCGCATGGTCTATCTCTGGCGTGCGTGGACGAGGCCATTAAGGAACTGTTGGGGTCATTTAAAGAGCAGATGGAACAGTTGGGGAAGGTGAATGAAGAAATGAGGAACGAGAATAGTGATTTGGAAAAAGGAGGTTAGCAATATATGGATATCTTCGATGTAAGAGACCAGCCCGCCGCACGCTTAGCCGTTACACCAAAAGGCAGAATACTGAATGACTAGCATTCAGTACTGCGGACGGTATATGTACTAGTTATGGGACCTAGGTAAGCCAGCGTGCTTACACTAACCCTAAGTACCAAAAACGACGATGTATCGAGTCAGGGATTCTGGAACGAGGTTACTTATTTAAAGTGCTGTCTTTATTCACTCGTCTCCTTATGTCCAATCGGACTCCGCGGTCAATGCAACAAACGGGTAAATTTAGCGCTAAGTAAGTACATAAATTTATTCATCCAAAATACAAACAAATCAGATAGAGAATAAGCATTGAATGGATTACCGAGTCTTTGGATCAAAAAATGAGATCATCAACTCACAACTGTGAAGACCCTTCGGCCCATAGTGCTTCAGCTACGAAGGGTTGGACAAGCGTCTTAGTGTGAAGGCGCGCGAGCAGCTTCCTTTTCGCCTCTCAGAATCCGTTCAACGTTAGCGCCGATCCGACGACGATCTTCGAGGGTGAAATCAGGTTCGGGAGCCGAATATCCGAGTTCTGTGCAAAAGTTTAGAGCACCCAAACTCATACTTTCATCATGTGCTCACTGAGGCTGGGGTACTGTGACGGAACTTCCGGGGCTAAAACAGGGAGCATCGAGAGATCCAAGGGGAAAGGAGGACCAATCCATGCATTTCGAAGTTCGTGGTCCCTAGTGTGGCATGGCGGATTAGAAAATGATATCAACAAGAGAAACGAAGACGTACTTTCTCTATATATAAAAAGGAACGGTTAAAATATTGTTAATAGTTTCGACAGGGACAAGCAGAACATTAACCTCTTCGCGTGTCAGGGGATGAACAAGGATGCTATATGGCGACATGAAGTAGGTAGACACCACTCGCAACAGCACTTACCTGAGTTGACCTCTATGTTGACAGAGGTACGAGAACACAGGTGCAAATGACGAGGACGGGACCCATATCTCATAGGAGCCTGTACACCATTCAGTTCATCCTTTACAAAAATGAACAAAGAGTACACTTACCAACGGGGTGTGGTCCCATTGGGGCAGCGTTTACGCGGAAGAGAGGGACAGCCACAAAGGCGCCGTCGCGTCGGAGACGCAAGACAGCATCACGCAGCTCAAGAGCGGCATGATGTTGTTCAGCATTGTTCTGATGGAAGTATATGTCTGTGTTGCAAATGCGATAGCTGTTGGACAAGACTCGTACGATACGGTTGATAACTCACGAAAATGCCATTCTCTAGAGAGTATGGGATCTCAGTGGAAAGTCGTAGGTGGTTAGATACACGGCGTACTTGATCTCTTCATTTACGACTTGCTCGAGGTCAGTTGGAGGGGACATGTCGCAAGACGATAAGGAGCATGCACTGGCACTTGGACTCATCTTAAGAGATCCGAGAACGTGACCTGAGTGAGTAAGCCGTCGGGATGCATCGCCACAAAACGTCGGCCATGCCCCGACGTCATGTTCATCTGCCCGCGCTCCCTCCCGAAGTCTGGATCTGCATTTTTGACCACGCCACTTATGTTCCCGACGCCCTCTTCCCCGACGTCTATACCTACGCCAGCCTCTTCGGCACCATCCACACCAAATCATCCAGCGCCGCTATCCGCGCCTCCCTTGTCACCAAACGTACCCTCGTTCGCGTTTGTAGACAATGGTGGCACCTCGCTGTACCCTATCTTTACCGATCCATATATATCGGAAGAGCACACCATCTACCGTCTCTTTTGAACACCTTTGTGCGTTCTGCCACTGGATGCTCCCTCCTTGCCGGAACACGCCCTTTTGGCGAGCATACAGAACGGCTCGACATTGCCGTGCGCATCCGAAACCACGCGGACGATGTTGATACCGAATTCGACTTGCTTACTTTGCTTCTTCGCTGTATGCCTAACCTTGCTATTGTTGCTTTCGCTTGTACCCCAAACTACTACACTCCGTCAAGGGATGTCGTGAACAACATTCTCGGAGCCCTCCAACACTCTGCGGAGACGTTGCACATTCTTGACTGGCCCCTGTGGACGCTCAGCGTGTCTTCTTCTCGTACAACCGATTTCCTTGCTCTGTGCACTCGGCTCCGCTTTCTCAACTGCTTTCGGTTGTGTTGGTCCGAAGCGCTCAGTTACGGTATCCCGCCTACCGTAACCACAATCCATATACACAACCCCATCCCGATTGTGTCCCTTCCATTCATTGCTTGCCAAGCGGGGCCCTCGTCCCTTCGTGAACTCATCCTCGATCTTCATTCGGACGTTAGCTGCTGTAAAGACTTGCTCCGTGTCTGCAGCACCCAACTTGTTTCGGTCCAGTTCTGCGTGCCCAACCCCAACATTGACTCGTTTAGCGTCAAAGACCATTTGGAACTTCTCGCGCAGGTCTGTTCCAACCTCAGTCGCCTCACCCTAACCGCGGATCATTTTTCTCCCCTTACCGATCCCGACCTTATTTTTCCGTCCATCACGCGCCTCGCGTTGCGAATCACCCGCCCACAACTATCCAAGGTGGAATTTGAGACTTTCCTCACGTTTCTGGAGCACGTGCGGTCGACCGTTCCTTCGTTGCAGACCGTGCAGCTTCTCAATGCACGCAATGTGCGATGCTTGGTCAAGGCACATACTAAGTTGGCCGTACGCACGTTTCTCCCGTTCCTCGAAGCCACTGGGTTCCGCGTAGAAGATCACGACGGAGTGTTGCTTAAAGGTTCGGGGATTGCTCGCGTTGTGCACACTTGGACTGATTGATTTCGTGTCGATTAGACAGGCTGAAAGCGCTGTGCGCTTAACATCCTTGACGGACGTTCCCGCTGGTATGCCGCTCTTCGCATTAAAGATATGGCACCCGATTACATAGCCATTCGAGTTTGGTGAGGTGATACCCACAGACGATGCACGCCGCAAGGGGATGAGATAAACGCGCACTGACAGTTCCCGCCGGAATCACCAAGGAGGCAACTTGGAGGCAACGTTTCGGATCGGAAACCCAATTCCCGTCGTCCTCTCGCTCCTTGCCATTTTGGCCGACGATAGCTCCATCACAACTTGGCTGTGCTGTGTGTACCATCAACCGTACTCCTCAATTGTTCGGCGCTGTAAATGTTGTGTTTTCGCGCTTCAACTTCCAAGCCTGTTGAACGGATCCGGCGGATGTTTCCTGTCTCATGACGCAATTTTTACTCTTCGAACCTGTAGTTTGCAAATCTCGGTCATGTCCAAAATACACTGTCTTTACTACGATGCTGAAATTTCACTCTGATAGAAGAACGCGGTGTCCTGAACAGCGACGGCTCTGCGACAGATGGGCCACACGGCAGCGCTTTAGGTATTTGAGTAATTGGGTCCCTATCTTATCGTAATGTGCGATCAGAACGTGAGACAGTGTCCGCGGTCGGTGGCTTGATCGTATACCGTTGTGCTGAACGCGTACTAAGCAATCTGGATTCATGCACAAAGATGGTGCAAACGTCGCGGACTGCGAACGTCGGAGCGTTGTGTGCGGTGCTCGAGCCAATTTACATAATAGAGAAGGATCTCGGATCTATGTACGGACACAGAGAATGGCGGTTCCAACTTCCGTCCTTTGCAACTAAGTGCCTGGAGCTGTTCACGGCCTCTGAATTGACAGCTGTCGCTGTCGCTTTCTGCAGGCACCTCGGGACTCCTACTCAGGCTAATAGTATTACTAATAACCCCACTGGAACCATCGGGAGTTGGTCGGCGTTCCTGATAAGCGGGGCTCATAGTCGGCAATCAGCATGATACTATGTTTGTCACAACAAACCCTCAGCGACGTTCCAGGAGTTGAAACGCAAGTTGCAACAAGCGATCGCTGCAGGCATGCATGTCTGACAGTCTGAGTCATGGGAGTGAGGCATACATAAAATAAATAAATACTGCAGTACTAGAGGAGAAACACATCCGCAACACCGTCCATGAGTCGTGTAAGATAAGACAAGCGGACAGCGTCCACACCGCCTCTTTTCCTATCATTCACTTTTTCTACAAAGCCATCGCCTTTGCCTGGTTTCCGTCCATGGACGTGGTTACCGTCGTTGAGAGCTCGGTGTGCCTCGACATCTAACATGGGCGCATCAGCCTCGCGACTCAAACAGCCCAAACAAAACGGGACGTGCCTGGTGCGTGGAGGCGAAGAACTTGACCTCGTTGCTCTGCGAATTGTTGTACCTGTTAGACGATCCCTGCGACACGGTCATCAAGTCGGCGCCGACGTTAAGCGTCGACGACTGGTTCTTGATGTACGTTCGGGCGTTGAGGTTGGCGAGTAGCGTGTTGCAGTAGATGGAACAGAGCGGGAAGTCGAATACGACGTAGATTAGCTCGGTCGGGAAGGCGTGCAACTTGGATGTCACATGTTAATATCCTCGGGAGCAATTTTAATGGGAGACGTACCAAGATGATGGTCAAGAGGGCAAATACGGCAGTCCAGATACCGCTGTTGATCGCAAACACTGTGAGGAGTTGCAGAACCTTAGCGGAGCTAACCAATACGAATGAGCCCCTGGCAGGATGCACGTGCGAACGACGGTGGTGGATTACTTACCTTTTAAACCCGGTCGCGATACGCCTGCGGGCAAGCAAATACGTCAAGCATACTGCGATTAACACGTCGACCCCCGCGGCTACGGAACAGTACGCAATAGACAAGTCCTGTGGGCGTCTTCTGAGTCGCCCGTTTTAGTAATAGAAGGAAGGTTTACCGTGAAGAACTCTCCACCCAGGGTGACGACGCTGGTGACGTGAGCACTGAACGACAACAAAAAGCGTAAGCAGAGGGTCTCCGAAAGGGACACGATTCACTGACCCTTTTCCTAAGTAAACTAATGTCGTCATCGTCAGTTTTTAGTATTTAGAGTACGACACTATCGATGACGGCTTACGAAGGGCAGCAACTACCGATGGCGTGATGTTCATTAAAATTTGAGTCTCCGTGACTCATAAGATGCCTCACCAAGTTGGAAAATCCCAAGAGGAAGCTGGTTTGCGGAATATAAGCAGGACTGAGATTCGCTGTGCACGATAGTTGCTCACCCAAATGAGTGGTGCTATAATGCTCCTTTCGCTGACTAAACAAAAGCTAAGGAACAACAAGCAGAGTGAAGAAAGGCTGAAACGCACATAGATAGATGCGGTAGATAAAAAATCCTTGAGTGGGTACAGAGACCAAGGTCTTGGCGGTATCAGCTGTGCTGATAAGAGCACAAGTCGAAGTACTTACCGTTACTAACAACTCCCACTTGATACGAACTATAAGTAATCAATGTCTCACGAATGTTAAGGAACGAAAACACACATTCAGCTCTCTAAACATGCTGATTAGACGGAGAAAAACGGTAAATGCCGGCTTTGATAACGCACTGGACGACAGTATATGCTGACAACGGGTTTACCAAGCCCGCCATGATATATTTGTATACTGCACATGCCGTTCAACATTGATCCCAAAGCGATGTTGTGGTGAAACACAAACCTCCACTAATGATTAATGCCTGATGAACTGTGTCCAATCCCCTGTCGACGAAATCTCCTCTAGGACATCCCAAATCGAAACTACAGACGCCTTACCACAACGTAGCAACTAAACTTTTCATATGCAGAGGGTCTTCCTGATAACTAATGAAAAAAAATAAGCCCATGAAGACAGAAAGAAACGCAGTGCTCACTGAATATAGTAGAAAAACCTAAAGAATCATTTCGTTCTGGCGCTTAGAAACTGTACTAGCGTACGGCAAAGAACTCACGTTTGCATACACGTCACACCATAGAATCCAACCGAAATGACCGCAGAAAAGAACAACGAGCCATACAAGGGGCCAATCTGAACACCAGACATGTTTTCTAATGGATGTGCAGTAACAGGAGGAGGGGAACACTGCGGAAAAGGGAACCGCTTTATCTACGGCATAAGTATGATGGGACGGCGCAATGCCGGCGTGATGGCGATTGAACAGCTTTTGGTCATATGGCTAAAAAGCACCTGGCAATTGGCTACATCACAGAAGGCGCTTCGATGAAACACTGCCTGTGGGAGCTGGAATTCGGAGTTTGAATGAAATCCGAAAGTCGTCTTGCCTTTTCCGTGTTTCTTCTGCTCGACCTCATCAGCTTCTGTCAAAGTCTCATTTGTCACCGATGCGTGGCTCTCACTACTGTAAAAGAAATAATCCATCAATGCCCAGTGATCAAATCAATGGATACAAGAGACTGGCTATTTAGTCTCGTCCCATCACCATATGTTTTCCTTAATGATCCCGCGTGGATCTGCTAGGGTCTCGTTCCCGGACCGCCCATCCTCGGAGTACATATTATCCCAGCGCCACATAGCCGAACCTAGAACCCGTCACAATAGCGTTTCTTTGCCGCTGAAGTGCCCGTTGCAATGAGTATTGCTTACGGCTATCACTCCGAGCTCTTGAAAGGCAACCTTGCATCCGTGTTCTATTTTCACCGTCCTGGGTTCACATCATCATTGAACAATGGACAGCCCGGAGCCTCCAAAGCCTTTCGGATCAGGAGTTTTTGATGACTGTTGTCTAGTGACCTTTTTTTCGCAGGCGCAGAATCTGGACGCCACTCGAGTCATGGGTGGCAGTCTGTGCGAGCGTGGCGTCTTGTAATCGTACCGAATTGCATTCTTTAAATTCGTCTGTATGTTCTTTTGAACCGACGCGAGTGGTAGTCGTGGATTTCGGTGAGGATCTTTATCACAATTCTTCGGGAATCTGTTTTATGAAGAATTTTCACAGATTCACCGAAGAGGCCCTCGAGAAGCGATGGCTTATATAAAAAATTGTCGTCTATTTGTGCACCGTAATCATAAGGAGCTGACCGCATTCGAGTTTTCGGTCTACGTGTGTCAATTTCCATAGTTGTTGCCTCTTAGGTTGACCAAATTTGTCTTTTCCGCCGCCAACGCATGTTTCAGCCCCCAGAACATGCATCGATATTCTCCCCGCTTTCAGGAACAGGAATATTGAGTGAAAGCCGATCACAGGTTGTAAGTATTGCTGTCTGCGTTACAGATCGCGCTTTGATCGTAGAATAACTTTATTTGCAGGATCAAACTCACGGATATATGAACCATGGGCCTATGATGAGTATGTGATATCACCTCTCCCTCGAGATTCTTATGTCCAAATTGTTTGACAAGCTCACTTTCGGGCTCAAAACCGCATTTCTCTTCACCAGGTCTGATTATAAGACCATTTTTTTCCCTGTCGTGGGTACTTCTACTCAGATATGAAATAAGTGACTGCTCACGTCCAGGAGTGTAGATTGTGTCGGCGTGTTCGATTTCCCCACCAACCGAGATTTCGCAAGTGCTGAAAACGGTCGTTTGGGTCTGGTTTCATCTACTGCAGGCCAATGTCTCGAATCAAACATTTTCCGCAAATGAAGATATTGTCAACAAACCATGGAGACCCCTACCATCAGGCAGAGTTTCAGTAGCAACCGCTAGACGGCTCCGTTGGGCACTTCTCGTTTTTTGTCTCTTCCTCTCTGGTTTGCATGGCACAGGTGTCGTTATCGCCAGTGCCTCACTGTCGCTGGTAGAAATCGTTCACGACGATGTGGGCTTCAGTTCGGATCCCTTTTTGAAGAACCTCATGAACGTGGGTGGTTATCTCACATTCGAATCAGGAGCGACCATGATCATGTGTAAGCATTACTTCCGTGCCGCGAAGCGTCTACGTCCGTTAACAATCTCCGTAGCCTCGAAATCCCGGTTGGATCACACTTCGACCATCGCTTTGCTCGTCAGCGGTTTGCTCATTTTTACAACCATTCATGCGCAAGACTTTGCCGATGCTGATGGGGACAAACGATCGGGGCGGCGTACGCTGCCCATTATCGCCCCCGAGGGGTCGCGAGTGTACATTCTGTCGGCACTCCCCTTGTGGTCCATCGCACTTTCGTTGCTGTGGGGACTGGGTCCTCTCAGTACAATCATATTTTTCTGCATGGGCGCGTTCGTCGGGAGTCGATATTTCCGATTCAGAGATGCCAGACACGACGAGGCATCATACGTGTTGTACAATGTGAGTCATTTTTACCTCCTTTTTGTTATTTCCTGATGTGTTGACGTGCGCGTTTCGTTCTTGTTTCAAGGTATGGTTACTAACTGCGCACACCTTGCCGTTGAACGTACGTCGTCAAGTGCTCAATTGGTGATGTGGTGAGGTGGCGCTTAGGTTCGACGGATCCCATGAGAATCAGATATGAAACGGGATTTTTTTTTTGGCGCATTCCCGCGGTGGTTTCTTAATTATTTATCTTTACTTTCCCTTTCGACCGCTTGCCATTATGGCGTTGTAGGAGTACACCTTATGGAGTCGATTGATCATAGAATAGAATCTGTATCCCGCGATGTACTTTGTCAAGTTAGAAGCCGACGTGTCGGGATCTGTAACGGGTCGTGGCTTGGAACCGTCAAGTTATTCCAGATGTTTCAGCTTTGTCTCTTTATCCGAGCGAAATAGGACAACATTCTGTGATCTTACTATTCCATGATGCTATGACCACAGCAGGTATCAAGTACACCATGGAGCAGATTTGGGCTGTGAGATATATATAACATACTATGCCATTGATTGATGCGGAACTGATCCGTGTTTCGCTCCAAAGCAAGGAACAACTTTATTAGACAGCCTGGAGCTTGATCGTGATTGTTGAAGGACTGGACCTGACCGGTACCATTAAACCCACAGGGCCCCGAGCCCACAAAGAGTCGGCATCTCAGGACGTCGAAAATTTTTATTGATGATTTGGTTTTGCACTTCTCTGATCAGGCGCTCGACATTGCCTCCGCGGCTAGCATTGGCTCGGAGCACCTTTCCGTCCGGAAAATCGTATTCTTTGTTGCCGACCGTTGACTCTGAATCGGAAAGATAATTAATAGGAGCGGCGGCCATCTTGACTCACTCTTTTGAATCTCCCTCATAGTTCGACTGCTGAATCCCTTTATACCAATCCACTAAATCCATTGCACGCGCAGTACTATACTACGTGCGACACATGTCAGCTTCATGGATCGTTTCACAGCTGCATACGGTATCGAACACGATGTTCACTGCAATTGGCTTAGGTTGTCTAAAATCATCATGGACGCACACCACTTCGGGGATTGCGATGGTAATCGCTTGTGCTTACCTCTCCAAACGGGCTCTTGCAATCAACTTGGAACGTCCTTTGCTTGACGGAATTCCCAAACCCGCGGTATATCTATTATGCGCTTACCTCAATCGACGTCTTGGCTCACGGTTTTTTCTTCGTGTCTCCAGGACGGTACCTCATACCTATGGGGGCACCAACGCACCGCAGCAGAAAAGTCAGTGGGCACCGCATTTGCAACCTGGATGGACGAGCTACAGGCACGAGTGTTCAAGATCAGGGGAGCATTGTTCAGCTCTGACATTGTGAGTCCTCAAACGTGTATCAGCGTCTTTCCCTCGGCGCGGGGGCTGATTAAACTTCTTGAAACTTAGCTCGTCGTCGGCGATCCGCTAGCGGCGACGTACATCATGCAGAAGCGCGTGTACGATTACCGTGAGTATACTTTGAACAAGCACTCGAGACAGTACCGTTATTCATTTTTGCACCGCGACCAGCGCACAGCGAGGTGGTACGTTCGCGTATTGCGAGGCTCCTAGGGAAGTCACTTGGGTGGGTCGAGGGTGAATTGGAGCACAAACGCATGCGTACGCTCGTCGCACCATCTCTCGGCCCAGAAGCGTTACGGGCAGGGACGGCTGATGTATATGTCGCCGCTGAGAAAGTCTGTCCGGCATCTTGCGACTTCAAACACTTCCTCATATGATTCTTTTTCCCCACTCAGCTCGCAGACAATCTCAGGACGCACGTGGTTGACAACGAGGGCAGGTGTGAGATCAGTATCGTGGACTGGACGAGCCAGGCAACGTAAGTGCACGCACACTCAACCTCGTCGTTGCTGAGAAGACGAATATCATTATTGCAGTCTGGAGGCTATCGGCCGTCTCGGCTTTGGACATGATTTCGAAGGTGGGCAGAGCGATGATGCACGGAAGATTCTTGGTGCTTGGCGAACGATGGCGTGCATGGGCGTATCCAGGGTTGGATTTTATGTCAGTTTGTTCAGCACCCTAGACCGTCATGCTGGAACTCACGTATGTCGTCATCCCAGGTAGTGATGATTTTGCGTCGTTTCCCACTTCTAAATCACCTTCCTATAAAAGCGCTCCGTGTCCAAGGGGACGTGCGCAAGACCATTCATAAAGGGGTTGCACAGGAGATTTTGCGACGAAGCCGTGTAATCGAACAAGGCATGAACTGTAATGATTTGCTCAGTCGGTTAAGTACGTCAATTCTGTTCCCTGATTTTGTACATAGTACGGCATTCACTAATCATTTTTCATAGCTTCTGCACATGGCTCGGGATCAATGAGCATCGACGAGCTCACTGACCATGTCAGTAATCTTCAATTTAATGTACAATTCTCGTTCACGTTTCATGATATTCACAGATCAGCATGTTCATGTGATGGTTTCTTTATCTCACATCCTTCCTTGTATTGACGCATATCCGAAAGAATGGCAGGTTCAGAGACCACCGCTCAGACCCTCGCATATGCGATATGGGAGATCGCTCGCCATCCCGACATCCAAACTCGGCTGCGAGAGGAAATAACGACATGCCCTGGCTCCCCTTCATATGATGACCTGCAGACACACCTGCCATACCTGGATGCCGTTATGCGAGAGGTGTAAGTGACCTATATCACTCGTGCCCTATTTTTATTTTCCGTTCCTTCTGATCATCGTCTGTATCACGATACAGTCTTCGCATGCACCCGGCAGCACCATCTATGGAGCGCGTTGCTACGAAGGACGACATACTACCCCTTCGTCACGCGATCAGAACAAAAGATGGCAAAGATATCACGTCTATTCCTGTGTCCGTCGGACAGGTACGTCGTCGTGTGGTATTATTCACTGAATCCGACGGCCAACGCTACATAGACCGTAATCATACCCATCCATACGATAAACCGCATGAACTCTGTTTGGGGCGACGGTGCCAACTTTCGGCCGGAACGATGGATGGAGAAACTGCCGGACAAGGACCTCTGCACTACTGGTTGGTCACGCATACTCACCTTTAGCGATGGCCCTCGGAATTGTATCGGATATCGATTCGGTACGCGCACTCTCTCTGCGTACACGTATTCTCGTTGACTTATATGTCACCCAGCCATCCTGCAATTCAAGATCATTCTTTTTACGTTGATACGACGATTCAGGTTCGACGATACGGGGGCGCGTATTGTGAATAAAGTTGCGTCGAGCGTGCAACCTGTGGTCGTCGGGGAAGAGCACAGAGGGCCTCGGCTTCCCGTCAACATCTCCTTGTTGTGATGATCATCTTGCCCATCTCCCGATTAATTTCTTGTGCACCGCTTGATGTTATTTATTTACATACGTATGCGCGTTTTTTCAACGGAAATGAAGAGTTTTAGATGTCACTAGGAAATGTGCTTGGATGGCGAAAACTCGAATGATTGTAACGGCGAAAGTAGAGCTGGTAATAGACTACAAGGGGAGACTTCGCTGAATATAGATGCCTCGACACAGCAGAACCTAAGCTCTCGTAATGCAAGCGCTACGGCAAAACTTAAACTATGTCACGTCTGGCGATGGGCGTCCCCAAGTTCTTTCAACCGTCCGCGTTTTCGTTTCAATACTTTACGACCTATTAGCAACATTTCACAGATCGATCCTGCCCTGTCCGTCCCCGCTCCTCGAGATCGCGTCCAACACGGTGCGTCTCTTTAAAGCATCGTCCAACGAGGCATACTGCCCCTCCTCCCCCTTTGCAAACTCGTCAAACTGCGACGCAAGCAGACCCATCAAATAGTTGTCTGTATCAACCACAACCTCCTCGCCGTCGAGGTAGAGCTTTGGCGGACGGATCTGGATAAAAGCGCCACCCGGCCCGGGCGCGCCTTCCACGCGGATCGATCCGGCATCACCATCGATAATCCACACCAGTTGGTTGCGTCCTGGCGTCGACTTGTACCCACAGTGCACGGTCACGCTGACCAGGGCCCCGTTTTCGAGAGTTCCGTGGAAAGCGATGTGGTCCGGCGCCTTGGAGGGCACGGTCTCACCTGTTGGTGTACCGTCGTCTTCAGTGAGCGTGATGACGGGATACAGTGTCGTGGTTGTGGCTGAGACAGACGTCAATTCGCTTCCAAGGACATGAAGTATGGTGTCGAGGTAATGGCCGATTGCAATATCCAGTAGAGAACCGCCTGCGGAGTCATTAGATTCACCACGAAGTAAAACGTTTCGCATTTACCTGAAGTGCTGTCTGTGGTGTACGCGTTGTATTTTTTCACGAGGGGACCCCAACCTAGTAATTCCTGATGGGTGGACATGATCTAACCAGAGGTATCAGCCAGTGTGCGTAATAGATCCTTCCCGGAACGCGAGTATAGTACGTACCACGCTGCAAGACAACATTTTGCCAATCTTTCCAGACGCGATGAGTTGCCTGGCCTGTAAAACGCCTTTAGCAAGCTGATTTGCATAATTGTGCAGAAGACTGTACCTTGTTCATTACAGGCGACTGTCTGCCCTGGAGACCAACGATACTTCGCAAACCATTCTGACGTGCTGCATCCACGAACTCCCGAGTCTCTTGGAGATTTCTCCCCGCAGGCCACTCAATAAAGAACGGCTTCTTGGCCTGAATGACGGGCATCAGCGCCTTCTTGTGTTCGGGCGCCTTGACTGCCACGACGACGAAATCGACGTCGGGATCGTTGGCTATCTGGGCCGTATCGCCATAGTATGCCTTGACGGGGTAATCTGTCTCTTCGGATACACGCTGCGCGGACGCACGGGCGGACGCTTCGTTGGTGGTCGACACGGCCACGATGCGGTAGGTGTCGCCGAGACTCCTCAGGGCTGGCTCGAGGACTTTGGCCCACCCAGCTGCGCTGAGACCTACAAAACCAACGTTGATAGGCATGTTTAGATGTCGAAACTTCAAGGGCTAATGAAGTGGAGCAAAGTGAGGCTTGGCGAGGCTTGCTGTCCTTCATTCATGTGTTCATATTTAAAGACCACAGCTAATCGACACATAAATAGAGCTCATCATTGATGCGAGAACTCCCAGGTGGCAGTTCTTTGATCGGGCTGTGGTGCAGGACGCGATAACTCGTAGTAATACTGTCTGATCTGGTGATACGTGAGACGGGTGGCTAGCTGGAGATGGTGGACGGGCGTACGTGGTGGGTCGAGTCTAGGGAATGGCGGGCCAGGCAGAGAAGACGCCTAGGCTTGGTGGCTGCGCTGATTCAAAAGGTATTCAACTTGGAGTCTGACTACACTTTTCAAAGCCTACAAGTTGATAGCAACACTATACTGCTCAATGGCCTTCTCTGGGTCTTCCCAGAAAATAAAGTGATTTCCGTCTGTCTGGCTTATGAATTTGATATCTCTCGCCTTTTCTGCGTCGCCTCCATACAGCTCCGCCTTTGCTGGATCCTCCGCGTACTTGCGCAACTTCCACAAAGTCCATACCAAAACCCCAGGGGTCGTCCCACTACTCATGAACCGCACACGAACGGGGAACTTTTCAGCCCGCGCCTTGTCGAATAGGGCGCGCTTGTTGAGCTTAGCGAACGCAGTGACGTCGCAGAAGAGAAGCTTCCCATCACAACCAGAATACCCGAATGCTCCTAGATCTGTGTACTTGGCACGCTCCTCGTACGAAAGCTCGCACATCGAGGGCGGCGGAGTGGCAGAGGCGACGTTGAACTCGAGGTCGTTATCGTTCTCCGAGGTGACACTCTTGTGAACGTAGTGCCCAGTAGCCCAGTCGAAAAAGGCATCGAGGCGTTCGCGGTCGTCGGTCTTGAACCACAGCGAGATATCGTGTCTGTCCGTGTTGGGCATCCCGAGCGCGGTAGCATTCGCATCTGTGGGAAGTGGGCATGAGCACACGTATCAGGCTAACGAAACAGCGTCCGAGTGCTCGGAAACAGCGGCCTTACCGTGAGACAACACCGTGTGCAGGTACTTTTGGAGGGTCGACCGTGTTTCTTCTGGTAATTCGTCAAGATAAGCCAATAGCGCAGTTGCGTGGATCCCCGCAAGAGACCAGCCGATGACCGCAATACCCCCAGAGGCACCACT
Organism: Austroboletus niveus; assembly: GCA_038090255.1. Classification (NCBI taxonomy): domain Eukaryota; kingdom Fungi; phylum Basidiomycota; class Agaricomycetes; order Boletales; family Boletaceae; genus Austroboletus; species Austroboletus niveus. The sequence continues at coordinate 30,550 of JBBPMJ010000260.1, forward strand.
GGGGTCTGCCAACGGAATTCCTTGCGCTGTAGCAAATTTGGCAAGGAAGGTTGCAATCTCTGTGCCCTGCGCGCGATAGAACGCTTCCGCATCCTCAAACTTCTTTCCAAACCCTATCCCTGTCAACTCTTGTTCTTGAAAGCCGCTCGAAGGTGCGTAGCCACGTCTATAGAGGCTGACTATGCGGAGGTTGTGCGCATGCGCCAGAGGGAGGAGTTTCTCGAGGACCGCTGCATACCCGAGTCAGCGGGACGCCGTCATTTGTTTAGATGGCAAAGAAGGACAAACCACCGTTAAAACCCATCCCATGTATCAACACCCATGTCGTATAGTTGGACGACGGGGGTGCCCCACTATCCAGGTATGCGTAATCGAAATCGAAGACTCTGAGAGATTGAGGCACCGCAGGGGACGACATCACAGGCTCGTAAAACTGGTTAGAGCGAGAGTCAAATGAATCAAATGGGGAAGTATTGCTAGGTACGTTAGATAACTTTCATATTATAACTACTCACGGAAACGTTTCACCATTGGTACTCAATTGACTGATCTGAGTCAAGTAGCGCTGATGCGATCTTTCCGCACTATCGCAGAATCAACGTTCAACGATCGCACTACGATTGGTTGTACCAATGACCTTGTTACTCTCCTGTCGAGCCTTGAATGCATGGAACGCGAGTAATAACAGCAAAGTGATATTATTCGCAGTCCACGTCCAATCAGCTAACACGTGATTTCGGAAATAACTACTTCATCAGAGGTGGCGTAACATGCATAGCCGCTTTAAGAGCCTTAATTAGCAATCTCCCTTATCATGCCCCCGTTTCCCTTTTCAGGAATCCTGTGCCAATCAGATCTAGTAGGCCGCCGCATCAGTCAATGTTCAACAATAGCTCGCATGTGAGCTAGAGGGGCACGGGTGGCGAGACGAAGTTCCTCTTTTCTCGGGTTAAACAGTTTCGCGGTGCTTACCGTACTATAGGGAATCAAGATCACGGCATCAGACATAATTTTGTCCACCCGGGAGTCCGTGAGTCCGCATGTGCCCGAACGAAGTGAAGTTTCGAGTATCTACGTACCACGTTGGCGGACGTTATAATCTACTCTGGAAACTCCGAGCGATAACACGTCAAACATGACAAGACCACATGGAATGACTTCAGGAATTGGGGTAGAAAGAGGCCATTGAGGCACGGAATAACGTTCCGGGGGAATGCCGCAGGATTTTTGGACAGTAGATTCTTATCGTCCAAACATCAATCTAGTTCATTAACATAAACGTGATCCCTGTCAATATGCAGGTGATTTGGACCGGGCTCGCCATCTCAACCGTCTAAACATGGCTCAACGAAAGAGATGGGCCAAAATTCAATAGAAGGGTAAACGTGCGTCATGCAATTTCATACCGTTGACTGACTGACAGATATTCACCTTTCGTAACTTAGCATGGAGAAGGAGACAGTTCAAGACAGGATTCCGTGTCAAACGTGAGAGAGAAAGACGATTAAGTGATGAAACTTGGACATTATTCAAACGTTTTCACCTCGTCACTCCTGGTGCGAGAACTCCGATATAACAAACCTGAAACTGATAAGAAGAGTGAATCGATGATGGGCGTTGTGAGAACCTTTCCAATGGAGCTTGATATTGCCTTGGAAAGCGCCCGAGACCGAGACAGCAGCACTCCGGATCTTATCCTGAATGAATTATCCCGGAACACGCACGCACTGACATGACATGATAAGTACTAACCGCAGCCTCAGTGAAGTTCCATCGCAACAAACGACCCTGCAAACTTGTAAAGGCCTCCGACTGAGTCATGCAGTACGGCGCAGTGATTGTCTCGCAGGAGTGTACACTAGCATCATGTATACCTATCACGCACCAATTATCATACCGAATCATCGTTTGCGGCTAACCCATTTCCCAGAGATTTGATCATCCCATTTCGCTTGGCCTTGGCCCTTCTGCGCTCAATATGCATAAATTGATTCGCTTTCGCCGAGCGCTCCAGCATCGTGTGATACTTGCTTCTAGATGCAGAAAGACTAACACATATGAACGATCTGCAAAAAGACTGCAGACAGTCAAGAGCTGAGAACGATGTTTGCAGTGTCGGCCCGACGGGCGGCCCGGTGATCATTAACTTTCCCTGAGCCAGTTTGACACAGCACCTCCAAGTCTCACGAATCAATCGATCCCAGATTCCGGTGTGTATTGGCCCTAATTTATGCAAAAAGCCGATAAATCAGTCGAACAATTTTCATAGGTGTGACCAAAACATCTTTGCTTGGAAACCAGTCCGAGTCGGCGCCGTTGCCTATGTCATCGTCATCTCTGAATCTCGCCGTCACATTTGGCATTGCATCACCTTTCCTCTCGAACCCATCCAGCATCGCAAACGCCCATCCATCACTGCATCACCTCCAGTACACAAAGTCGGCTGGCGAACTATCAGACGTGCTTGTATTCGCTGCGCCTGCCATGAATGACCAGACGCAGAGAGACGAGATCGTCCAGGCGTTGAAAAGTGTGGACGGCGTGTTAAGAGTGGATGTACTTGAGCCACGTCTGAGGGCAAAGCGAGATGAGTTTTAGTTTGTCATGATGTTGAACCAAGGTACGTATGGTCTTTGACGTCATCGTGGGTTACGTTTATGCTAAATTCGAGGATAGCCGAAACCGTTTACCCTTTTTTTTTTTCGTTCGAACGTATGTATGTAGTAGAAATGACTCCTGTGAAACGGGTGGTGATCAGGGCTCGGGCCGCTCGGTCAACACAGGACCAAAACCAAAGTTTCACAGAAGGATCATTTGGCGTCGACAAGCTGGGAACTTTGAGAACGTACGAACTCTATCGGCCTGACTGTCAAGTTCGGTACGTTGTCAGCACGATCGAATATTAAATTTCATTTTACGCGCCCGCATGTACTAACACGAGGGTGGAGGCATATAATATGGACATTATTCGGCCTGAACAATTCCCACTTCGTCAATCACCTAAAATCTTAAGTGCCATAGGACTCGGTTGCTGTCGCTACTTCAAAGAAGCGAACAGGATATCCAAACAACTGGCGGTTTGCTTGTTCTCGAAACTTTAGAATCGGCATGAAAGCAGTAGTAGCAAATCGTTTATCAGATAGCGCGTCGGAGTTTTCTTAGAACTAGTCCATATCCGATTCCCACGACGCCCACCTAACTGACCGTAGGAATCGAATTTACGGAGCAACATCACTCCGGGGAAATAATTTCTTTCAAGGACCGAATGTTCTACGACCTGTAACCATGCCAATTGGGGTATGGTAGGCGATTGAACGCGCAGGAATTCCCAAATGCATGAAAGTTGATGGCAATTCTGACATAAACCTTGGGTAACAATGCATCATGGATAGAAGGCTGACACAGCTCGTTAATGCCGCACCAATCATATGTATCCCGACGGTGGAGTTGACACTAGTAAGACCTCCCTCACCTCTGCTTCCCAAATAACTTGTCCTCTGCGATGAGCTCCCTCCCCACCGTACTTGTCTTCACCTGCGCAGACTATGGCCAGGCCAACGTGAACCTCGCAACGTCGTATGAACTCGCCCTTGCTGGTGTAAACGTTTGCATAGCGTCCTTCGCACCCCTCCAAGCGCGAGTCTCGCGCCTTCAAGAGCTCATTAATCACCACGCTTCCCGCCGTTCTAGCGCTAAACCCACGGGTTCCGTCCGCTTCTGTGAATGCAAGGGCGTCACGCCGTTTATGGACGCCCTCGCAAAGTACGGTATAAACAACACCAACATCGCCCACCCTCACGGGGTTTCAGGTGCATTGAAATGCTACTCGATAGCTGACGTTACAGTCTTTCCCTGGAGTCCTGAGGAGCACCTTGCAGCCATAGAGACTGTCAAGGAGATGATCACGACCGTCAAACCAAACGTGGTGGTGATAGAACCCTCGTCCCTTTTCGCAATAGACGCCTGCAGACTCGTGGGTCAAAAATTCGTAATTTTATTCCCGAATTCCATCAAGGATATCGCGGTGCACCTGCAACCGCATTTAGCGATGCTTTGGAAATATCCTGCGTCCGTGCTTCTTTCTCTTCCAGATCCACTCATCTTCATTCTGTTCTAGAATGGCGTCCGGATTTCCATTCCCTCTCCCGTGGTGGCAGATTCCTCTCAACATCTATCTCTTCGTTCGACTCATCATACAGGCACAATGGTCAAAATTTCCAACCGTCCGGAAAGTTCAAGACTTGCGTAGATCTCTCGGGATTGCATCCATGTCTGGTTTCGAAATTTATCCCGGGGTGACGTATGTGTGTCCCGCGCTCCCTGAAACGGACTTCCCCCTCGCGGTGATCCCCGAACAATTACTCCTGTGTGGGCCCATCGTTATGCCCTTTGACCCCATAGAGGAGGTTGATCCAGCAATGGCGAAGTGGTTGAACAATGGGCCGACAGTGCTGGTCAGTCTAGGGTCGCACGTAGTTTCCGACGGCAAACTTGCGAGGGAGATGGCTAGCGCGTTCCGTATAATGCTGGATTATCATTCCCGAAAGAACAACGCCAAGTTCCAGGTGCTCTGGAAGGCCAAAGCAAGCGAAGATATTCAGAAATCGATCAACGACATCATTGGAAAGGAAATCAGCGAGGGGCGGGTGAAGGTGGTGCCTTGGTTAGAGGCGGAGCCGGTCTCCATATTACAGCATCCAAACGTGGTCTGTACGGCCCACCACGGAGGGGCCAACTCGTTTTACGAGGGTGTTTGGTGAGCATCCTCAAAACCCTGCCGTCTTGGCTAATTTAGGGCTTACTTGAAATAGGTCTGGTTTACCGCATGTTGTTCTTCCCGTCTGGTTTGACACATACGACTATGCGAACCGTGCCGAGTTCTTGAACATTGGTGTATTCGGGAATAAAAGTTGTAGTCCTGGCGTTCAGGCGGAAGAGTTTGGCAACGCCTTAGTGAGGGTCACAGGGGATACTCAAGAAGCGAGCGAGTTCAAGGCGGCGGCGCGACGTTTGAAACAGCTTTGTCAGGAAAGAGGGAACGGACGGGAGCTGTCGTCTGCAGCTATCTTGAAGGAGATAGGGATAACAGTGTAAGGTAAGGCTCCTCGGATCCGAGTATCATCTGACGTGGAAATACTTACTCGCATAGTTAAATCGCAGCCCCTGCTTCCGTGAAGCAGAAAATGAACACGGGCATCGGATCTTTTTCGACGAGTCAATGGGAAACGTGTTATGTGGGCGAGGGAACAACAAGACAGAGCATATTGGTGACGAATCCTGAGTCTGGGCCTCAGGAGATCAGCAACCACAACATCACTAGTTCTTGCTTATTTAAATAAAAAATAATATTGCATGGCTATCCAATCGTTCCCACTGATTTTCCGAATGATTAATACTCAAAGCCTTGAGTGTGTCCTATGATACCAACAGACGCACGCTTGTAGAATATGAACTTTGTTCATTCTGGAGGACAGCTTCGCCTATGTTATTGTGCTCCAGCTAGTACGGACCCTACATCAAGATGCCGACGGATGAACTAGCACTTCGAGATTTGGGGAATGTTGGACTAAACTATACAGGCTTGGCTCCTCGAGAAGACTCTTATATTCCTTCCGCAGCTCCACTGTTCGAAATGCCCGCCATGTCCTCCCCGAAACCGTTGCGGATTGCATTCATCCATCCGGACTTGGGAATCGGTGTGTCCTTCGTCCGCCTCTCGTGGAAGAACCTAATCCACGTTTTCAGGCGGCGCCGAAAGGCTGGTTGTCGACGCAGCGCTGGGCCTGCAGTCTCTCGGTCACACCGTCGACGTTTACACCTCGCACCACGACCCGAACCATTGTTTCGACGAAACTCGAGATGGTATTCGCCTCTTCCTTCCTTCTTTTCCTCATCCTCACACCCTTGTCTGCTCTTCAGGTACCCTCCGCGTACACCACGTCCGTTCACCCTTCCCGCGCGCATGGCAGGGCAAATTCCACGTTCTTTTCGCGCATGCTCGACAGCTCCACCTCACGCTGACCCAGTTTTTCCTTCGCTCTGGTGCGCCCGAACACGACGTCTTCTTTGTCGACCAACTCTCCACGTGCATCCCGCTCTTGCGGATGTTCACCGGACGGCGCGTCCTTTTCTATTGCCATTTCCCAGACAAGCTTCTGGCGCATGGGGCGTTTGCTCAGGGCTCGACTCGGAAGAGTAACGTAGGCGTACTCAAACGACTCTATCGCTATCCGATGGATTGGTTGGAGGAGGCGACGACGCGTATGTAGTCTCTTTCTGCATTATCGCATTTGGAATAATCCGCACGTCATCGCAGGACATGCCGATACGCTCGTCGCCAACTCCGAGTTCACTGCGCGCGTCACGGCGACTCATCTTAGTTCTATAACGTCGACGCTAAAGGTCGTCTATCCAGGCATCAACACCAAGACGTATCAAGGTCTTGTCGATTGGACAGCATCAGAAATCGTTCAAATCACATCGTAAGACAATCTACAATAATTCTGACATCAACTGACGCTTTTTTTCTTCAAGGCCGCGACCGACATTGCTCTCGTTGAACCGCTTTGAAATGAAGAAAAATGCAGCACTGGCCATCGACGCATTTGCTGACATTCGAAATAGACCCTCTGCGCAACACTTTTCTCAAAAGATGCGCCTCGTTCTCGCCGGTAGGGCGCCACACACCTTGCTCCCTCGCACACCAGCTGATTTCCTCCCAGGTGGCTACGATCCTCGCCTCGAGGACAACATTCGTACCCTGAACACTCTCGTTGAGCGCGCACGATCAAACACCCTCTCATTCAGCGTCATCGCACCTCTGCAATCGAAAATTGCTGCTCCTTTGTTCACAGGAAGCACGCCAGTCGATCCAGACGTCCTCTTTCTCTTGAACTTTACCACCTCGCAACGGTCTGCGCTACTTCAGTCCTCTTCCACGCTCGCACTGTTGTATACACCCGCAAACGAACACTTTGGTATTGGTCCTGTCGAGGGTATGATATGTGGACTGCCTGTTCTGGCATGCAATAGTGGTGGTCCGACGGAGAGCATCATAGACCAGCCGGCAGAGCAACGAACGGGCTGGCTCCGAACGCCCGATCCCAGCGTCTGGGCGAATGCGCTCGAGGAAATATGTCTCATGAGCGAATCAGAACGAGCTTCGTTGGCGCAACGGTCAAATTACCGTGCAGAGTCTGTCTTTGGAATGGCGTCGATGGCGAAGGAACTCGAGAAATTGTTGGCAGAGACGGTTGATATGGGCCCTATAGAGACTTGGCCGCTGAAAGGAATCGCGTTTTTGTCAGCTTTCTTTGTCGGACTCGTGCTCGCCGTGCTAACTCGTCGTTAATCATGATGGATTATATTTTTTATATCCCTTTTCGTCTTCCCTTTCTAGATGGACATATTCATCGTATTAGTCGTAGCGAGTGATAGCAAAGTCTTTGAACCAAATATACTGTTGTCTCGGAGTAGCATATTGTTTCCCATGACCTCCAAAGAAAGTGCTTTGACGAGGTTAAGCATTAGATGCGACTCGATCGATAGTGACCATACAGTACCTGAAAAAAAGACCGATAAACTCTGTCGTCACGTCCGAAGTTTCGTCGTCGTCGTCGTCTGAGGACTGCCCGACATCCCTATAAAATATGTCCGTCCGATTGATCGTCTGTCGTCCGTCGACGAATAGCTTAAACACGCCATCGTTTTTTCCAGGCGTGTTGAGAACGACGCTTTGCAAGAGATGTGTCCAATCACCGGAGGTGAAGTTGAACGTGCCTCGGCCGACAGAGAACCCATAGGCAGCATCGCACACCGAATGCGCGTCGTCGCACAAGGCATCGGTCTGTCTGTCCTTCGGGGCGTACTAGACGCCCAGTGTTCAAATAAATGCCGTTATCTTCGAGGGAAAACGGTACCATACCAGATACAGCTCGCCCGCGCCTCGCGCACGCCACATCATCCGCGTGCTGAAGCAATCGCTCGCAGACGCACCTCCAGAGCACCCCGTATGCCCCCCGTACAAACCGGGTAACTTCCCCCCTTTAACCCAATCGAAATCGGCCGGAAAAAGGACACGATACTCGAACGAGACGTTGCGCGCCCCTGCCAGATTGAGCGGGGTCGCGTAGAAATCAGCGCCGCCCTGGGGTTTGCTGCCCGGGTTGACCGAGTGGGCGGGATAGACGAGCTGTAGGATCGTCGACGTGCCGTTTTTGTCGTCGGTCTCGAGAGGTCGTACGAGTTTGGCGGTCGGAGAGATGGCTTTTTCTGGGATTTGGGCGACGATGTGGAGGTTTCGTTGGCCGCTGGGAAAGTGGGTGACGTTGAATGAGGAAAGGTCGGTCATTTGCGGCGGCGCGACCCATGCCGTGCGGTTGTCCCAGGATGGCGAAGGAGAGGTGGTCGCGGTTTCAGTCGTAGTCGCGGTTGTAGTCGTGGTCGAAGATGGGGATCTGTCAACAGTGATCGTTTCAAAAACGGTTGTAACGTCAGTTATGATGATGGAAGGTTGTGGTGTGAACGAGGCCGAGGGGTGTATGGGGAAGGACGAGAGAAGCGATGGAGAAGTGGTGGAGGTGGTACTCGACGCGTTATCGAATTGGGTAGGCTGAAAGGACGTGGTGGTGTTGCGATTCGAAAACAATGCCGAGGCGAGGAAAGCAGAATTCAATGAATCGTTTTTCAAAGCGGAACGCGATGACATGAGAGTTTTCGTAGAGTTGGACGATAGCTGAGGCGGGCTAGGAATGCCAGGGGCTGCAAGGGTCGTGCAGGCGACTAGTGCCATGATACGGAGGAGAACCAACATCGGCGCAGGCAACAGATTGAAGGTAGTAGTAAAGACATGTCGCTTCCGGTGTTATCGACAGTCTTAATTCAGACTGACAAGTTTCTGAAATCGTAGAACCGTTCCCTTGCAAATCGGGCGAAAGGCAAACAGATTGAATTGACCAGAAGACGGACGTTGTGAGAACAGAGCAGAACTACACATTCTGCGCCAAAATTTCGGTCAAAATGTAGTAGTAGACCACCAGAGTACTCACCTATATCATGGGGTTTAACGAACAGAGACAGCTTATGTAATTAAAACAACATCAGTAGTGGAGATTCCAAAGACTCGTCAAGATCTTTAGAGCGGGAGTCCTGGCAGCTAGCTGAACAATGGAACCGGGAGGTAGCTGTTAGATCTTATATCCCATTCAGGGCCGTCGTACAAAGTTCAAACTTTAAAGTAGCATGCATAGATACAGGCGTGCATAAAGATACTAACCACAGGAAATATCGGGCTCATTCAACTTCATGAGTTTCCTTGAACCTATTCATCACCACACCAACTTACCAACCCAACAACCGAAAATGTACGTTTAAAGGTAAAGTGTGTGCAGCGAGCAACCACATCTGAAAGGCGAAAGCGTGCAGCACGCGCGCATCAATAATCCATTAAATACGCCGAAATCAGCGAGAGCTCACATTGTACAGCACATAGGACAGCTCGTCGTGCCTAGAGCCCCTGAACCGAAAATACTGGCTCCTGACGAATGTTCCCATACAGACAAGTATGATCGCACTGAGAGGGCCCAGTCCCCACACCACCGCAAGCACTATCGACCACGACGGGAGTGCCACTAGCATAGACATCCGAGACCCCTCTGGAGCAATGATGGGGAGCGTATGACGTCCAGAACGCCGATCCCCATCGACATCTTGAAAATCCTGTGCGTGAATGGTCGTAAAGATGAGCAAACCGCTGACAAGCAAGGCTATTAATGCTGTCCGATCGATTTTCGAAGCTATACAAACAGTCAGCACGCATCCAAAGAACAGACGGTAGTTCACAGCGCAACATCATGACTTACACATGATCATGGTCGCGCCCGACTCAAACATGAGATAACCACACACATTTAGGAGATTTTTCATGATTGGATCTGTACTGAACCCCAAGTCGTCGTGGGCAATTGACGTCAGAGAAAGCACGACGCTAGAAGAAAGCACAGCAACGCCATGCAGAGCAGAGAGTAAGAGACAAAGAACAAGGGTGGCCCATCGAAGTCGTCGTGAAGTTGTTACAGAGATTCTGCCTGATGGTAGGGGCCTCCACGGTTTGTTGATAGCATCTTCGTTGGCGGAATACGTTTGATTGGAGACATCCGTCTGTAATAAATGAAGCCAGATCCAAATGGCCGTGTGTAGCAGTTGGGAGATCATTGTCGGGGGAGAAATTGCACAAGCCGAGATGATCTATACACCATAAGATGATCACCTATTCATTTTGTATACGGAGGAAAAAGTATACCCACCACGGGGAAGAAGATGGTTTTGAAATCGGATTTTGTGAAGAGAAAGATGGTCTCAAGGCAAAAGGCGAATTTGTAAAGTGACTTGGGGATCAGCATTATGGGGAGTCTGTTTCTCGGGGAGTCTGGATCACATACTCAAAAATGCCAGGCCATTTATCATTTATTCCAGCCTGCAAAAATAAAACAGGTGAAACAAGGATCCGGGCAAGACAGTGCCGACTGCAGTGCATGGAGGGTTTTTTTCGCAACTTTATCTTTAATGGAGGGAAGGATTACTCCCAAATCCGATACTTCCCCGACGACTGAAACATGGAGACGACTAGGAGAATGATTAAACTGGATCACATAGACCAATTGAATTGGTATAGAATAAAAACCGCAAGAATGCGACTCGGACGTCAATGCTTTCTGATGGTTCATTGCCATTCTTCTTCGATGGTAATAAAAAAAATTCCTGAAGCCTGTAATTAAAAAATCTTGATAGAAACCTTTTCATTCACAAATGATTAAGCTCACAAACTCATATTTGTGGCGTCAAAGAACGTTCTGTTATGCACGCGAATGACTAAACTTGAGCATTCCCCGCAACGTGTTAAAGAACGTTCCAACTTAAGTAACCTACAGGCATGTTCCAATCAGCCAAAGAGCGCCACAAGAATGAGGCGCAACAACTCGGCAATTTACAATCCGACCGTGAATCAAACTCTATCAAAATCACGGCCCGGGATTCGAGATTATTGAAGTGGGCTGTCATTGTCGACAATATAGTTGAGTCCCATACGACGATAGAACTTGTAGTCACCTACCGATATCAGAGATGAGTTATGCATACAACTGTCAACCTGGACTCAGGTTCTGTCGTGATCATAAGCCTTTTTTTATTTATTTTTAGATCAGTGTTTATCGTCCTTAAGGGTGGGGCTCCATGATAGACGCTACATGCTGTGATGATGATGCTTACTTCGAGGGGTGACTATCACAGTGTTCATTATATCCCAATCTCTACAGAATCACCATAAATTGAGGCAAGACGACAAGTGAAAGTGTTCGATCATAATGACGAACCTTTAAGAAGATTATCCGTATCTCAACAAAGCATGTAGGCGTAATATCCGTGCACGAACTGGTGAGTCGGTGTTTCCATGCTCTACATAAATATGATGAGCTCATATTCTCGGACCGAGTACAGCAGCATTACCATGATGTGGTGTTGGCCTCAGCAGAAAAGTTCCTGACACGATTGCTGTGATATCTGTTCGAATAGAGTCCTTATTGTGAGGTGTCTGGATCTTAACGACTGATGACTGGACCGAGAAAATGAATGTATTCTCTTCCACGACTCACCTGACAGGAAAACGTCACTGAATTATAACGATCAAAACTCAGTCAAAAATTGCTGGCAAGCGGACTTCGTCGGAAATTATCCCTTGGAATGACGCTACTCCGAGAAGATCGAGACTTCGGCTGTTCGAAGTACCAAAGTCTCATGAACTGCGCTCATCAATGGGTCACTGAAGGGTAGGGTAAACTTGCCGCCTGAGGTCAGGCGCCTACTTTGTATAAGCTGCATTTTTGCAGGACGGTGAGGAGGGTAATCCTGGTTGCACAATCGGACCGTCACCACAGAAATGCAAATAATACCGAGATGACCGGATGTTGCCAGAAGTGTCCGTCGAGGGCGGAGTGCTATCTCGGAGGAAGACATGGAAGGAGCCCGAATCTTTGGGCTCCTTCTGTTTCGTTTTTTCACGCCAGAGGTCACCGAGCTCAAGATGACGAAGCTTTCAGCTCTTTGGGTACGGAATGCAAGGTAATTATTTGCCCCGATTCACTTGTGGACCTCGAGTTACCTTGCTATTCTCCTGTTGGACCAGATAAATTTTCCAGCCCAATACAGTAACCATCTCTTCGTCAAGAACCTATTGCTGAAACAGCAATAACACTCGCAGAAACTTCCCGAGAACATACCTATTCATTGAACGGGAGGTAATGTAGACTGGCCACTCTTTATTTTCCACCATGGACGTGCGCGACTGCAAATGAGACGCCCACTTGTATGTGGACTCAGAGTTAAAAACCGATGGCTTGAACTTGGCACTGTCGCTTAGTGGGTGCTGCTTTAGCAGTCCTACAAGAGTTCTTCAGAGTCGTAAGGATGATTCATGTTTACAGAGAGTGCATTGAAGGGAGCTTCTTGAGCTGTAGTGGATCGTTCGAGGTGCCTCTATGAGCTGAACTGATTATGTAATCAGAAACCCCTTCTGCCCGCCCACCAGCGACGGCTCTCATTTCATATATGCACCCACACCCAAGTCATGATCTTGGACATATTTCCAGTTGCACTTCGCATATTGCTCGCCTCGCTTATCTGGAATGAGGAAGACCTTCCCTCTAGCGCACCTCGACTGTTGTTTCGCCTGCGCCACCAGCACGCAGTCACGAACACATCCCAAGTGATCTTCTCCGACGTTGGTTTATCTCAGCTCATATCACATTCGCTGAGTACGCCCGCCGACCCGTACACCTACGACTTAGACACTGCACAGCTTATCACCCACCAGCCTTCCTCGTACGCCGCTTTTTATGATGCCCGCCATCGCTCGATGGTCCACGGACAGACCGATGGTGCTCTATGGAATCAGAAAGAGGTTCTCGGTCCTGACATCACTAGCCGAGAAACGCTTCTCTCTCTCGCAAAGATGTCGTACAATGCTTACAGCGCAAGCCCTGATGAACCTTGGTACAAGGTCGACGGGTTCAACATGGAAAGTCCATCGACGTTCTCTGTGAAATTGTGTATTTATTATCATTCCTACAGACGATCCCTGTGGGGTGGAACCCTGCCGACGACGGACTTCGTGGTCATGTTTTCGTCTCGGAAGATAATTCCACAGTAGTTCTCTCCTTGAAGGGTACTTCGGCTGGCTGGATAACTGGAG
>JBBPMJ010000261.1:0-43669 GCA_038090255.1 Austroboletus niveus
GATAAAATGTAATATCATTCTTAGATATCTTGCCAGTTTGCAATCTTTAGATATGGCCACATATGACCTTATAATCCTATATTAATAACTGTAATTATGATATAAATCTGAAATTTATATGTCACCACTTCCAATTTCTGTGTTGTACATGCAAGGAAGTAAATGAACCTGAGCTTGAGTTACTCCAGTGGATTTGTACATAATAGGCATCATTATATACATACATGCTTGGATTGATTCATAAAGCTTTGTAAAATACTTAAAATTTCAGTCTGTTGGTAATTTTTGCTTACTCTGTAAACATAGGCTGTTTTATGCTTCACCAAGGAGGCTGATGACAGTGACAAAGTTCCCTTGCTCAAACACAAGCAAAATGCTGACTACAAACTTTTAACCAAGAAATGGAAGCATCTCATCTGAATAGATCAAGTACCTCAAATCAGTAATTAAAAATTATTGCTGTCTATGGTTTAAGCTGTTTTAGGGGCCTGCTTCAGTGACACAGAGTTTCTCATCAGAATCTAAATCAACTTTGTTTCACTCTATACCAGTCCTAGAGTTTCATTTGTGAAACTGAAAAAATTTACATGGTGATCATGATTATAAGAACCTGACACCATCCATTCAGATGGGATTAGACAATTTGGAAAAGTGATACCAAAGTACCAATGAGTCAGACACATATGTAATGTTAATTTTTAATTTTCACTAAGCAAGGAAGTGAGACTAATATTAATTTAGTTCTTAACCCAGCCATCAAACTTGCCTATGTTAAGAAAAAATGGGAAACTAATAATTAAACTGTTGGTTTAGGTTCTGTTCAGTATCCTCAGTATCCTTAGATATAGCTAGTAGCTAAGTTACCAGCTCTAGTTAACTCAACTACATATCACCAGTCCCTTTGTGTAACTCAAACTGATCTCTGTCTGAAAATCATCAGAGTCACAAGATACAATCAATCAATGTATGATCACTCAAGCATCTCATTAGCCCAATGTATATATGTCTTATGACCAGAGCAATGACAACATTTCATCAATCACTTGATGCTCTTGCTTAACATTATTATCTGTGCTGTAACCAGTGTGATCACTTCAATTCCTCATCACCACAAAGATTCAGAATCTTATCACATCTTGATTATCTCTGATGAAGAATGGCTATTTGAGCTTCTGACAGGGCATCCAGAATGCATCTGAAATGAACTTGGAATGCATGCAGAACTCTTTAATGAGCTCATAATGATACTCTGAAGCTATGGTCACTTCAACTTAAAATTTATCTCCTTAAAAAAGCAGCTAGCTATTTTCCTATATATCTATGTCACCAGCCTACCTGCAAAACTGTTGGGAAGAAATTTCAATGATCAAATGATATGATTGCATGATACATTAGATTCCATAATTTGGTTACTCTTTCCAACATTGCCATGCCAGTCTTATCAAAGATATGATCAAATCCCAAGTTCTGGCCATACTTCAGACATGCAATTGATGGAATTGATGGCAGCCACATCTCTATGGCCCCTTCTGCCCATATAGCCTCTGCATTTTGGAATCACAAAGGTTTTCTTTCTCACAATTGTTTATTCACATGTGACTTTGATCTCCACTTCACATATGTGTTTGCAGGATGGGAGGGATCTGCTTCAAATACATGGGTATATGAAAATGCTTGTACATGTAGTCTAAAGATCCCTGATGGAAAATATCTTCTTGCTGACCTCAGCTTCCTCTCCAAGCCATGTTTACATGTTTCATACTGCAGTATTTGATATCATCTGACTGGATAGGATCAGGAAGCTATATGGTATGCTTTTTCTATTTTCATTTGCCAATCTAATAAAATACAGATGCAATAATAAATAAGAGCCATTCAACATGTAACATGCATTGGCAAGGAACATTGTCAAATGGGCCTTCAGTGTTCTGAAGAATTGCTTTCAGATTCTACTACTTCCACTTTAATACTCAGTACAAATTCAAGCATGCATTCCTCTAGCACTTTGCACTATTCACAATTTTATCCATTCTTACCAGCCTGATAAAGAATTAGATATCAATGATGTTCCTGATGACAATGTGGAGAATGCTTTTGATAATAAATTTGCCCCTGAAGCTGAAGAAAATGAAGGTACTGGTACAGAGTTGTGGAATATGATGGCTCAAGCAATGTGGAATGATTGTTTGGATATCAGGCGTGCTCAAGGGTTGGACAATTCAGATAACAGTGATGGTTCTAGTGACATTATTACATAGTGCTATATAAAATGAATCACTGATACAACCATAAGACATACATCAAAGTACAACATTACTCAAATGGAGTGCCAAAAGACAATTTGAAGTTGTCATTGTAAAATAATGCTGTAAAAGGATCCTCACCTGACAATATGTACTTCACTGTAGTTCATGTGATGGGCTGAAAAAAATGAAGTTTTGACAAATGTGCTTGGCCCAATAGATGCTAGTGGTGACATGGGAGCTGGTGGCAACATGGAAGGTGGCAATGCAGAAGGAGGCAATGTGGAAGGAGACATATAGAAGATGTAAGAGGGAAAAGGAAGGGAGGAAGGGAGGAAAACAAATCTTCTTGCTTGGGGTAGAAAGCAAACTCAAAATGAAGAACACCAAGTTTGTCTTTCTTATTGAACTCTCCACTTAGAGTATCTGGGGAGATGGAGCACTTCTTCAGTCATTGACAAGGTACAGTATAGAAATCAAAAGTGGCTGTGATGTGTCAGAGAATCAAAATGCTGACAGTCCAGCAACAAAAATGACTCACCTGAGCAGGTTACACATAGCTAGATCATTACCAAGAACTAAGCAAGTCAATTATAACATCAAGCAAGAACAGCTTGAGCAATTAAGGGCTGGT
This sequence comes from Austroboletus niveus, assembly GCA_038090255.1. NCBI lineage: Eukaryota > Fungi > Basidiomycota > Agaricomycetes > Boletales > Boletaceae > Austroboletus > Austroboletus niveus. The sequence goes on from JBBPMJ010000261.1 coordinate 2,878, forward strand.
TAGCAGAGGCAAAGGGCATCAATGGCTTACCTCAGCAGTATAAATCTGACAGGCATCCATGTTAAACAGAGGCAGAGAGGCAGAATACCCAGAATGCACATCACAACTGAATTTAGTGAAATGAATGCCCTCAAAATTTTTAAAGGATGAAAAGATACCCTCAGCAACTGTGTCCTGAGAGATTTGAAGGAAACAGTGAAGTAGTTGAAGCAGGAGGCAAGGGACAAAGTGAGTAAAGTCAATAAAGTGTAAATAAATCAGATAAACAAATAAATTGGTCCCAAATGTGGGTCATAATTGGCTGCAGTGAGTCAGCTGACCCCATCATCAGAATCACCTTCCTGCTTGGTTCTGGATGACCTGAATAAACCCACTGGCAACCTGGCTTGTATAGACACAATTGCACTTAACACCATCCTCTTTCATTCATCTCATTTTACTCACTGGGTGTTACAAGTAAGCATGATTCTGGTGGTTCAAAAGGAAATGGAAATGGTTCCTGCAGTTCTGATGCTTCTGAGTTACCTTCCCATGATTTCAAAGATTCTGGAATCTCAGAAACTTTGAAATACTCTGCAACTCTTTAATCAGAATGGAGGCCTGAAGACAGGCTACCCATAGAATGCTATTGGACTCTATTTCCCAAAGACTATGCTTTATATGGTCATATAAATGTTCTTGATTCACCCTGTTCCTTTCTCATCCCTCTTTTGTAGTTTAAGTCATGTGTTCCAAGAGTCGCTTTTGTCACAGACCTCCACTCCTCCTTCCATCCTTCTTCCGATGGTAGTGTTACCCCATTCCCATGCATTAATTCATGAGGCCATTGTAGTATACCATGTGCTCTGTTCCATCCCCTTCCCATTCTGAGATGGTTTCAAGCTGTATAAATACTTACTAGTTATCTCATATGTTCTGCAGCTAGATCTGTGCAATTATATGCAGTATTTAGTCTCACTCCCACCTGAGTCTCAAGTCTCAGCAGAGAAACCCCCAGACTTCTATAGGACCTTGTGTTGCCTTTAGGACACACTGAGACTGAACATTGTGCAAGTGTAACACTGGGCTCTTTTTATTTGCCTTCATGCTGGCTGGTCAGATAACTTACAAATTTTTTTTCATTTTCTTCTCATGTGCCTCCTTTTTGGCCCTCCCTGGGAATGCTGAGTATCCCTGTCTGTTATTCTCCCTTGTTGTGGTGGCAAGATAAAATGGTTGGAAGGGATGAGCAAGTGGCTGTGGCCCCTCACTTACCTGGCTGGGTGGGTGTGCACTGCCACTTTCTGTTTATGGTGACCAAGTAAAACCCAGAGTTCTCTGATGGATCACACTCCCTTGTCTGGGCAATGCCATTGCCCATGTTTTTGGGTGCTCGATTGGATGCAAGCACTATGTGGCCCCACATGGGAACAATCCAAATTTTAGGATCCAAGGCATGGTATAGGTTCAATCCGAGTATGACAGAAGTTAAAGGGGTGGGTGGTCATGGTCAGGGAATGTTGTGAGAGAATGCATGTCAATGAGACAAGATACACAGATGGCTTGATGGGAAAAATGGAGAGAGGGAAATTTTCGACATGAAAGCTGAAAAGAATGCAAGCACAGTTGTGGAGAAATGAAAACTCAAGAGTCAAGAGAATCAGATGCTAAGGATAATTGAACATGTATGAAAAATACATAGCACTGGCAGTAACTCACTGTGTATGCATATATGGTCCAGTTAAATACAGAAGCAGGCCATGGAGGGAAGACAGTACTGTAAAGTGGGCACCTGGCTTGTTGTCAGTTAGACATGATAGTAGTAGACTGAGGCAAAGTGATGGCCTGCCATCACTAGTACATGGTCAGCAAAGATGTAGTTCAAGTCACAGTTGGAGATGATGTGTATTTAAAAAAGAGACTGCAACTATTAACAAATAACTCAGCTGATATACTATTTAGTATTGTAACTGTAACTGTAAGATCAGTATGTGTGATTAGAATACTGTAACACAGGCAACCCAACTAGTACTAGTGCTAAGGAGTGACCACCGGACTTCATTGACTCAGAATGCCAGCAGTGGGCTATTGGCATCCAGTCTGTCAAAGTAGCCATGTCACTCACTCAACTCACTCCTTTTGTGCAATGTTGATTGTGCAAAGCAGAGTTGTGTAACCCTGCTCTGCCCCAGCATAGGTGGCCAGAAAGCAAGTTTCATCTGAGTGATAGCTGTAGACAATAGTGCATCAAGCTGAATGTGAGCTTGGGCTCAGAATGAAAGTAAATAGAGACTGACTCACACATCAATAAACTCAAGAGCAATGATCAATCACTCAAAATGCTTTGATGCAAATGCACTGTTGACTTCCTGTGTCCACTCAGATGGCCACTCATGAAGGGGTATGTGCAAGTCAAGGCCAGAGTTATTCTCCATCCAATACTTGATGATGTCCTTCTTGGGCCATTATACTCCATCAGGACTAAGAATGAGGATGTCAGGAATGGTAAAACAGGCCTTCAGAAAATGGCCATGAACTTGAAATAACAGCAGCAGTGAGCTGGAGCTGCTGGACAGGACAGTCATGTGCTAATGTTTGACTATGAGAATGAGTCAGAGGGCAGCTGAAACAACTTCTAATGAGCTACAGTAGTAAGGTGTATAATGGTCTCTTTAGACCTTTGAGTAAAGAGTAGATGATCTCTTTTGATCCTTATGAGCAATGAGAGGAGGAAATCTCCAAGACTTCAAAGCTGGGGACTCCAGCCTCAAAGCCTGGGGGTTTATATACTATTATACTGTATGTACATGTTGTGGTAAATACCATAAAGGGATATCATACCATGATAAGAAAAAAATACATGATTAGCTGATAAAAGAGCATAAGTCATAAAGAAGCAAGTCTGTGAAAGAAAGAAGTAAAGAAGCATGCCTTGTGTGATGGGCATGTGATGATGTCATAGATAAGAGATAAGGGTCTAGCCCTTAGAGCATGTGACAAGTCATATGATGAGTTATGTTGGAAAATGTCTAAGTCCCAATGGCTTTGTGCCAATAGGGGTTTTCCTTATATAGGAGGTCAGGAGTTTGACTCCTGCCATGAGCAAGTTTTAAATATTGAAAAGAGCAATCATAAGAGCAGCAATGGTGCCAATGCACAAATGTGCCATGAGGAAGTGAGTGTTGCTGGAGATGAGAGTGATGTATTGGCACTCACAGGAGCAGCAAGTTGGATTGCACTGTTGTGCTGACTCAGTGGGGGAATTCTGATTGTCAGCAGTTGGCTCAAGGAAGGCTGGAAGAAAGGAGGGGGCCATGGCTGGTGGTAGTTGGCCTTATCAATAGTGTTGGTAAGCTGATTGACTGCACCAGCTAGCAGATCTATGTTGCTGCACATTTCTTGCATGTTCCTGAAGATGTTGTTGATGATGGATGCCTCAGCTGTATGAGTTCAAAAGTCCATCTAAGCTTTGAGTTGATGAACATTGTTGGTGATGGACTTATGAACTATGTAAAGTTCTTCAGTAGAGACAGGCTCCACAAGCATTGTTTTACCCATGAGGGAGTCATTGGCATCATGAGAAATCAGTGCTAATGCATTGCAGTGGTCAGTTTTGTATGAATGCAGATTGTTGATGAGGTATCTGATCAAAGTATTATGCTATGAGTGGGGTTTAACAGGAAATTTTGTGTTGCCTCAAATTGATATCAGCTTACATGCTTCAGTTCAGCCCAGCCACCCCATCAATGGATACATGCCAATGTTCAGCACTGGCCCACTGGAGTGAACATAAATCAGTATTGGGCACCACTTCATCAAAAACAGTGTATCAAGAAGGAACCCTGAATTGCAGCACCCTGTGTTGCCTCATTGATTGATTGTTGAATGGCATCAGTGGTGAGTGATTGCTTGGGCTGTATGATGCTATTTGCATCCATCACAGAAAAGAGATAGTCCCCCTTTTCAAGATCACACCCATAGCAGAAAATATCAAGCCACTTGATCAATATCAGCAGCCAAATGAAGCTATCTGATCCTGGTAAGTCCAGCTATGGATAAGTCTTATATTCATTTCTTGTTTATAGTAATCATTATCAATGCTAGAATGCTGCAATCAAGATAACAGATGTATGTAGCATGCAGTTCAGACTTACCACATAGATCAATCTCTCCCAGCCCCTTACTGCCAACCTTTTCTGTGCTTGAGGCAGACAATGAAGCAGATTGATAAGTCACTCAACATGAGCTTCTGTCCAGTAAGTACTTTCTTCATGACATGAGTAGTCATGAATACTGGTTTTTCTGACCAGAATGTCCTGATCAACTACTTTGCTGCTGGCATTCCCCCTTCTCTTTCCTGCCACATCTTTTCCATATATATAGTCCCTACCAAGGCTGATGAATGGTACTCGAGAACTGTTCATTTTCAAGTCCAAAAGAACTGTGCCCAGACTGTCATTAACCAACACTGTGCCCCCTCCACCCACTCCTACTGGTCTTACCAGATCCACTTCATCTCTACCTCTTCCCAGAAGAATCACAATTCTGACTCCATGGTCATCGATGTGGTCAATATTTCCAGATCCCACAAGCTAACTTCTGAAGAGCAGGAGTAATGCTTCAAAGAAAAATATTGCCTACAATGCAGGCAGAAAGGCCATCAGGCCAATACTTGTGGCAAATTCCCCAAAGAACCTCATAAGACTTTGGTCAAGTGAGTAAAACAGGTCAATGATGACCTTTCCAAACTCCAAACCTGTGACAATGATGACAATGATGATTTTACCATTCATCACATCCAATTCATCCTCCTCAAAGAGGATTTTTAGAACAGAGACCTCAACAGATATGGGACTCTCCTAAAATACAACATGTATGTAAATGTATCTACTCTGCCTGGTTCAATGCAAATCCATGTTCAAGTCATTGTTCCCTTGCACATGTTGAAAACTGTTGACACTCATAACCTAATTGATAGTGGCATCAATATCTCTTACATTGATTGGGGCTTTGTTTGCAAAAACAAGCTCCTTGCCACCTGACTTCCCTCCCTCCTCAACATCACAAACCTTCACCAGGGACCCATGGACAAAGGAGATGTTCAATTTTTCACTGAACTCTTCATTCACATCGAAGGGCTCACCCATAAAGTCCTTTTCTATGTCATGGATTGTGGTTGACAAAACCTTATCCTTGGCCTTCTCTGATTGAAAGCCATAAACCCTATCATCAATTGGTTCAGTCAAACTCTCTCCATCAGTGAGTCTACTGATTAGTCCAAGGAGCTCTATATGCTCCACAAAGTCAACTTGAACCAATACAAAACCCACTTCCAACAGTTCAAACCCTTCCTCCGATCCCCTTGTCATGTCCAAGTAAATTCTGTCTACAATAGATGACTCTATGAATATCTCAACTATGAGACAGAACCTCAGTACCTCCACCATACTCATAATAACTACACTGTCAACCACATCATCCATTGTGGTTACCATTTCATCCCCAAGGATGACTCTCTTATCACCAAACTCACAAACTCTACTGAGTTAGCCATGGCTGCTGAGAAAGCCAAACCAAAAGTCACCCTTCCTCCTGAATACTCTGACTTCACCTCTGTTTTCTTGAAAGAAGCCACAGACCATGTGCCACCCTCTATAATCATGAGATCAATCTTAACAAATCCTTCACTCTCAAAATTGGGAAGATATACCTTCTCTCCCCAGATGAGTGAAAAGTTATGGAAGCTTTCCTCAATGAAAATCTTGCCTCAGATAAGATCTGCCCCTTGAACTCCCCTCAGACCTCCCTCTTCTTCTTTGTCAAAAAGAAGGATGGCAGACTTCACCCTTGCCAAACTATAGGTACCACAATGAACACACCATTTGAAACACCTACCCCCTTCTGCTAGTCTCTGACCTCATCGATAAACTCCATGATGCAAAGGTCTTTACAAAGGTCAATATATGATGGAGTTACAACAATGTACACATCAAGGATGGCCATTAGTGAAAGGTCACCTTCATTACTCACAAAGGACTCTTTGAACTGACTGTAATGTTCTTTGGTCTCATCAACTCTCCTGCCACCTTCCAATGCTTCATGAATCACTCCTTTCATGATATGATTGCCAAAGGATGGCTTGTCATCTACATGGATGATCTCCTCATCTTCTCCCTGAATGAGAAAACCCACACAGAATGGACCAAACAGGTCCTTCAAAGCATGAAGGAACTTGAACTTCACCTCAAACTTGAGAAATGCAACTTTGCCTCAAAAGAAGTTGAATACCTAGGAATGATCATCAAACCCAGACAACTCACCATGGACCCTGTCAATCTAGACAGGATCACATTCTGGCCTACCCCTGAGAAGTTACGCAATGTCCAATCCTTCCTCGGCTTTACCAACTTCTACTATCACTTCATCCTTGACTACTCCTCCATCACCTGCCCCCTCATTAATCTCACCAAGAAAACCAGCACCTGGGAATGGTCCCCTGAATGCCAGAAGTCCTTTGATTGTTTCAAAGAACTCTTCCTTACCCACCCTGTTCTCCAACTCCCCAATCTCTTAGCTCCATTTACCATCACTACAGATGCCTCAAAGTTTGCCTCTGACACTATCCTTCTCCAGACTGATATCAATGGGGATTGGCACCCCTGTTCCTATCTCTTCCAATCGTTTTCTCCAGCAGAATGAAATTACAACATCTACAATCAGGAACTCCTTGCTATCATGCGAGCCCTGAAAACCTGGTGCCACTACCTCCATGGCAGCTCCCACCCAGTCAAAGTCTTCACAGACCACAAGAATCTGACCTACTTCCAGTCAGCACAGAATCTCAATCACTGACAAGCTCATTGACTCCTTGACCTTGCAGATTTTGATCTTACCATGATCCATGTCCCTGGCAAACTCCTTGCTGGCCCTGATCCACCAGCTTGTCACCACTGAGTTTTGATGGTTGGGCCTTACCCAATACATTTGCAAGTACATTGAAGATTATGCCTCATGCCAGCAACACAAGGCCAACACCCACCCCACTGTACCTCCTCTCACTCCCATTTTCTTCATCTGCACTTGCTCCTTCCAACAGATCTCCTGTGATCTGATTACCAACCTCCCTGAATTCTCAGGCTTTGATACTCCCTTGATCATGGTCAATTATGGCCTTACTAAGGGGGTAATTTTATGCCCAACCATCTCTGCTGAAGGGGTCACCTCCCTCTTTTTTCACAAAGTCTTTCTCCGATTTGGTCTCTAGCACAGAATTATCTCCAACTGAGGCCCACAATTTGCCTCTGCCTTTGCCAAAGAGTTGGAACAAGTCCTCAACTACTCCCTTGCACTCTTCACTGTGTACCACTCCCAGACTGATGGTGAAACCTAACAGGTCAACCAGGAAGTCAAAAACTATCTCCGCATCTTCTGTGGAAGCAACTCCACCACATGGTCCAAACTCATTTCTCATGCTGAGTTCACCCACAATCATTGCCCCCACTCTGTCACTGGACAGACCCCATTTTATCTCATGATGGGATACAAACCCCATGCCCTCCCCTAGGTCATCTCTGACTTCCACATCCCTGCCATCAAAGACTGCCTCAAATCCCTCATTGCTGTTTGCAATGAGGCTCTCACTGCCCACAAACTTGCTTGCCAAGTCATGGTGTCATGAGATCACTGATCCTTCTCCCCTTTCACCAAGGGATTCAAAGTTTGGCTTCAGGCCAGAAACCTCAAATGCTCCATTATCAACTCCATGTTTGCCTCAAAATCAATTGCCTCCCAACTATTTCCATCTTGCCTTGACTCTGACTGCCACTGTCAAGGAAAGTGACTTCACTGTTGACTTTGTCACTAGCAAAATACTTGGTGAAGCAGATCTTCATGAAGCCATTCACTCTCATTTGCTCCTTGCTGCTCGGATCTCTGAGGTTCAAGCACACCCTTCTTCTTCTACAAATTCTTCTACAATGATTCACCATGGTCCTCCTTAACAAAACTCTTGGAGACCACAAACCACTCACTTGAATCAACTCTCTGGACCTTCTCATGGCCAGAAGAGATCTACTATATGAAAGAATCCCAATGATAATTCTAAGCAGAAGAAGAGACAAGCCTATTAACAATGAAAGGCTAAAGTAAAGGGGAAGGCTCCTGCATCTGCCCATCAGGTCAATGGCTTTGTTAATCAGGTGGAAACACCTGGTCAAGAAGAGATAACCCCAGATGATTTTGGAGACCTTTGTGATTGATTCCTAGATCACCTAGAGTTTGATCAAGAGGAAACTCCTATGGAGTGCAGTGATGAATCAATGTTTGTTCATACAGGTTGGGCATACTTTGATCTTGAGGAAATAGGTATGGATATGGATTTATCTGTATGGCCCTTTTGAACCTGCTCCTTCTACTCAATCCACAGAGGTTGGAGCGCAGTCTCAGCTTAGTGGGAAGCTGAAAAAGAAAAAGAAACAGGTGGTTAGACCTTGCTTTAATGGACAAGATTGCAAAATTCACCCCCTCTGACCCCTTCGTCCTCACTACACTAAGAAAAATGTATGAAGATACCTCACCTCTGCCTTGAATAAAGTTGTCTGACTGGACCTTTATAGACTAAGAACTCCATTTCCAGGGACGCCTTTTTATCCCAGAACCTACATATCAAAAGCTTGTCCATGATCTACACTACTCCCCAGCTAGTGGACACATGGGTCACTTCTGAACATTAGCAGCCCTTGAAAAAGACTTCTGGTGGCCAGGCATGTCCATATTTATATGACGATTTATCTCAGGATGCACTATATGTCAAGCCAATAAGGTCAACACCTATCCCACTTTCCTCCCTGATGTCTTTAAATTCATCTGCTTCTTGTTCTTTTCAACAAATCTCTGTTGACCTCATCTCTGGTCTTTCTCCAGTCTCTGGATTTGACTCTGTTATGGTCATGTTCAACCATGGCCTTTTGAAGGGGGTAATTTTCTGCCCCTGCTCCAAAATCATCGATGCACAAGAAATAGCCCAACTCTTTTTCAATCAAGTCTTCAAAAGATTTGGCCTTTATGACAGAATCATCTTGGATAGAGGTCCCCAATTTGCATCTGTCTTTATCAGAGAACTAGTGCAACTACTCCAGTATAATGTTGCCCTATCATCTGCCTATCACCCTCAGACTGATGGAGAAATGGAATGACTAAATCAAGAACTAGAAACCTACCTTCAGATTTTCTGCAATGGATCAGCGGATCAATGGGTTCCACTTCTTCTGCTGGCTGAATTTCATTACAACATGGCAACTCACTCCTCTACTCAGAAATCCCCATTTGAACTGATTATTGCATACCAACCCTGAGTCTATCCACCAAACAGAAAGACATTTGTTCTGGAATTGGAAAATAGATTAACCAAACTGGAAGACTCTCAGAAAGAGGCACTGGCAGCACATGAACAAGCAAGGATATTTATGGAAAGACAAAAAAGGTCCACATTTATACCATGGAAAACTGAAGAAAAAGTATGGCTGGAAGTGACCAATCTAAAAACAAACTACCCTACCTGAAAACTGGCCCCCAAGCAAGAAGGACCTTTCAAAATCGAAAAAGTAATATCTCCAGTAGCCTATCAACTCTGCCTTTCCCCAACTTGGAAGATCCACAAAGTGTTTCATGCTAGCCTCCTAACCTCTTATGTGGAAACTTGGGAGCATGGACCCAACTTTCCCTGACCCACCTCAGAGATAATAGATGGAGAAGAGGAATGGGAGATAGACAAAATCATTGCCCATAGGGGGAGGAAGGAAGTCCATCAATTCTGCATCTGATGGAAGGGATATGATTCCAGTAACAACACATGGGAGCCAGAACCTAACCTTGGAAATGGATCAGGACTCCTAGAGGCTTATAAATCCTCTAAAAAACTCTGAAATCTCCAGAACCATGAGCAAATCCCATTAATACTCCCTTGAATCCCCCATGAATCCCCAAGACTTCACACCCCCAGTATATCCCCTCTTATGTCCAGAATCTTCATTTTTGAATTACCTCCTGTCTGAGAACATAGATTTCCCCCTGTTTTTCGAAACATCCTCCTGGTATTGGTTCTTGAATGTCCTGATCTCTACCACTACCTCATCTCACATCCCCTCTACAATGAAGCACACATCTTCCCCCCCCTTATCACAGCCTTTCTGTTACACATGCACAATGTCTAGTCCTAGTGTGTCCTCAAAGGCGACACAATGTCCTATAGAAATCCTAGTGGTTCTTTGCTAAGACTCAAGACTCAAACAGGATAAGACTAAACACTGTGTATAATTGGCAGATCTAGCTGCAGAACATACAAGCCAACTACTAAGTATTTATACAGTTTGGAGCCATCTCGGAATAGGAAGGTTATGGAACTGAGCACATGGTATACTACAACAGCCTCATGGATCAATGGACAGAATGAGGTAACACTACCATCAAAAAGAGGATGGAAGGAGGAGTGGAGGTCCGTGACAAAAGCCAGTCTGGGGACACATGGTAAGAGTTACTGTTATGATCGCTCTTTTCCCTATTTAAAAACTCACTCATAGCAGGAGTTGAACTCCTGACTTCCTATATAAGGAAAATCCCTATCGGCACAAGGCCACTGATACTTAGACATTTTCCAGCATAACTTATCATGTGACTGCTTACATCAGCAGTCTAGACCACAAGTCATGTGACTTGTTACATGCCCAAGGGCTAGACCCTTATCTCTTATCTATGATGTCATGATGACATCACTCCTCATGTTTCACATGATGCATGCTTCTCTACTTCTTTCTCTCATGGACACACTTCTTTATGACTCATGCATTCTTATCAGCCAATCATGTATTTTCCCTTATCATGGTACAATGTCTCTTTATGGTATTTACACAAACATGTACACACAGTAGAATAGTATATAAACTCCAGGACTTTGAGGCTGGAGTCCCTAGCTTTGAAGTCTTGAAGATTCCCTCACAAGCTTATTGCTCTAAGGACCAAAGGGTCATTCACTCTCATCTCTTGCTTCATCTTTATTGAGTTGTTTCAGTTACAAAAGTGGAGCAAAAGAAGAACATGGCGAGTCAAGAGTAGGGATCTCCATATGACCATGTGGAGCATAATCTTCAGGGAATAGAGTCCAATAGCATTCTGGGAGGAGTCTGTCTTCCGGCTTCCATTCTGGTAGAAGAGTGGTAAAGTGTTCCGATGTTTCCAGAATTTCAGAATCATGGGAAGGTAACTCAAAAGCGTCAGAACTGTGGGAACAGGTTCTGGAATCTTCGGAACCTCCAGAACTGTGCTTACTTGTAACATTACCCTCTTCAACTCCTAAAGTCACCTCCTGCAGAGTTGCCATCATTGAAGATGACATTGTCATCATTGAAGTCTTCTGGGTCGAAGCATTCAGCAGAGGAGTGCCCCATTCCATTGCAGGAAGAACATCAGTTGGAGGGGCATTCCCTTTGAATATATTCAGGGGCTTTTTGGTGACAGAAGGGGCAAGTGTAAATGGGGCAGTCAGGTCAAAGATGTTTGATACTTTCACATTGGAAGCATGTGAGTTTGTTGGACTTCCTATTCATACAAGCTGGTCCTGGGGTTGATCTTGGGGGAATAGGAATGGGGTCGGGTGATGATGTCTCTTTCTGTTTTCCTTTTTTTTTTCTTCTGAGTGAACTTGTGCTTTGTCCCTCACTTCCTTCAACTGATGATAGAGGCTTCTTCAGGCCATCTTGAATGGGTAAAACTTGGGGAGTTTGAGAGATGGAGGTTGCGACCAATTCTTCTGCCATCTGTAAGGTTGCGTCCCTAATTCTCCTTTCGGCTACAGTGATTCCTCCAAGCAGTGGTCCAGTGTTTCCCATGATGGGAGGGTTCCATGCATGGCTGGTCCTGTTAAGTTTCTTGATGATGGGAGTGAAGGAGGGCGATATGGCAAGGTGATCATGGACGAGATCCAGGAGGTAGTTCTCTTCCTGTTCCTCAGTGAGGGCTTGAAGGAGTGGTCAGAGGTAGGGGGCCAAAGCAACTCTGGAGAAGGTATTGATGATCCTGAAGATTCCAAGGTCTGCAAGGATTTGACAGATCTGAATTTGTCCTTCAGCCAGAGAGTATTTGAGTGTGTAATCAAGTGATTCTGCTGGTGTCGGATTTCTTCTAGCTCTCTCATGATTGAGTCTGACAGAGAGTGAGAGTCGTTAAAAGGCTGCAATAATGGGGGGGGGAGAAGATGGGTGCTTCACCATAGAGAGGGTGAGAGATGAGGTAGTGGTAGAGGGCTGGACATTCAAGGACCAATACCAGGAGGGTGTTTCAAAAAACAGGGGGGAGTCTATGTCCTTGGACAGGAGGTAGTTCAGGAATGAAGATTCCGGACATGAGAGGGGGTATACAGGGGGTGTGAAGTCTTGGGGATTCATGGGGGGATTCAAGGGAGTATTCATGGGGTGTGGTCATTGTTTTGGGGACTTTCAGAGTTTCCTCAAGCATTTATAGATCTCTAGGAGTTCCAATACATTTCCAAGGTTGGATTTCGGTTCCCATGTGTCATCACCAGAGCCATATTCCCTCTATCGAATGCAGAATTGGTGGGCTCCCTTCCTTCCTCTATGGACAACAATTTTATCCATTTTCCATTCCTCTTCTCTGTCTATTATTTCCAAGGTAGGTTGGAGGAAGTTGGCTCCATGCTCCTAAATTTCCACATAAGGGGTTAGTAGACTGGCATGGAACACATTGTGGATTTTCCATGTTGGGGGAAGGCGAAGTTAATAAGCTACTGGGGAGATTACTTTTTTGATTTCAAATGGTTCTTCATGTTTGGGAGCTAGTTTTCTGGCAGAATAGTTTGTTTTTAGATTGGTTGCCTCCAGCCATACCTTATTTCCAGCTTTCCATGGGGTAAATGTGATACTTTTTTATCTTTTCATAAACATTCTTGCTTGTTCATGTGCTGCCAGTGCCTCTTTCTGAGAGTCTTCTAGTTTGGTTAATCTATTTTCTACTTCTGGGACAAATGTCTTTCCAATTGGTGAATAAGCTCGGGGTTGGTATCCCATGATCAGTTCAAATGGGGATTTCCGAGTAGAGGAATGAGCTGCCATGTTGTGATGAAATTTGGCCAGTGAAAGGAGCAGAATCCATTGATCCGCTGATCCATTGCAGAAGATCTGGAGAAAAGTTTCAAGTTCCTGATTCATTCGCTCAGTTTCTCTGTCTGTCTGGGGATGATAGGCAGATGATAGGGCAACATCATACTGGAGTAGTCGCACTAGTTCCCTGGCAAAGACAGATGTAAATTGAGGGCCTCTGTCTAAGATAATTCTGTCATGGAGATCAAATATTTTAAAGACATGGTTGAAAAAGAGTTGAGCAATTCCTTGTGCATCAATGATTTTGAAGCAAGGGCATAAAATTACCCTCTTCAAAAGGCCATGGTTGACCATGACCATAATAGAGTCAAATTCAGAGAGGTGTCGTGATAGTCAATGAGGGGCTCTAAAATAGGTGAGATTTTTGTGATCTGTAAGTATTTGGACTACATGTCAAGCTCCAGGTAGGTGGTGTCTCCAGTCCTCGAGAGCATGGATAACTGCTAGTAGTTATTTGTCATATATGTCATAGTTTCATTCTGCACTTGATAGAGTGGCAGATCAGTATGCACATGGGTGGAGATCACCATTGGAGTCTTTTTGCATGAGTACTTCTCTAGTGGCTAGGAGTGAAGCATCTGTCATTACAAAGTATGGGTGTTCTGGATCTGATTGTTTTAAGACAGGAGAGGTAGAGAAGACTAGTTTCATGTCATCAAAGGCATGCTATTCCTCTTTAGCCCAAGTCCAGGGGTTGTCTTTTTGAGTGAGTTTGTTGAGTGAGGCGACTTGCTAAGCAAAGTTTGGAATGAATCTTCAGTAGAAGTTGCAGAATTCTAGGAAGAACCTTACTGCTTTGACTGAGCTGGGGAGTTTCCATTTCTTTATGGCTTGGAATTTGGTCATATCCATTGTGAGTTCTCCTGGTCAGACAGTTAAGCTGAGATAGTCCATGGTTTGGGAATCAAAGATGTACTTCTGGAGTTTGCACCTAAGTCCTAGACTCCTAAGCCATTCTAGAACCTTGATGGTTCTTTCTTTGTGTTCAGTTGGGTCCAAAGAGTGGATAGCTAAGTCATCCATGTAGATAATCAACCATCCTTCTGTGAGGTAGTCTCCAAAAGCATCATTCATAAATGCCTAGAAGGTGACAGGAGAGTTGCATAGTCCAAAGAACATTACTGTTGGTTCAAATAGTCCAAAAGGGGTAATAAAGGCCACTTTCCATTGGTCCTCAGATACAATTTGTATGTTGTGGTACCCCCACTGGATGTCCATTTTAGTAAAGATTGTCGAGTTACCAATCTGTTCAATGATGAACTGGATATTTGGTAGGGGGTAGGCATTCTTTACAGTGTGTTCATTGAGATATCTATAATCCTGACAAGGTTAGAGCTTTCCATCCTTCTTGTCAACAAAGAAGAAGGGTGCAGCTTGGAGGAACTGCGAAGGTTTAATTCTTCCATTTGCCAGATTCTCTTCCACAAACTTTTTACATGCGTCTTGTTCAGGGAGAGAGGGGGGGTAGGCTTTTGCCCTCTTTGGGATAAACATTTCTTTGAATTTGATAGTATGGTTGTACGTTCATGAGGGAGGTAGAACATTCAGGGAGTTTTCTTCGAACACATCTCTGAAATCTTTGTAGTCTCTGGATAATTTCCTTTTCTTTTGCTTTTTCTCCATTTCTAGTTCAGTAGATAGTGTTATTTTTAGGACGTGTTCCTTGGAGGTTTCATATCTTCTGCAGTATGCTGCATGGGTCTCAAAATCAGGGTCTTTTCAGAGATATCTTATGAGGTATCTTCTTTCATCTTCTTCATCCTCTTTCATGGTTTGTTTCTTGTTTCAGTTTGGTAGATTACTCTTCCTGTTGCCCAGTCTATATTGGGATTTTGTTCTCTGAGCCAGTTCATTCCTAAAATGACATTCTCTTTGCTGGCTGGAAGGAGATGGAATGTTCGGCTTTTCATTACATTTCCAATGTGAAATGTGATTGTGGTTCAGAACCTGATAAGCCCTGCTTGATTAGTGGTTCCATCCATGTTGATAGCTCTGATAGGTCGTGCTATCCTTTCCATAGGTAGATTGATTCTTTTGGCAAAGTCGAAGTTTATGAATAAGCTGGTTGCTCTGCCTGCAATCGATTAAGGCAGTGGTTTTGGCAGTGGTTCTTCTGGATATTTCAAGTGAGATGGGAATGAGTATTGATTTTGGGTCACTTGATACTAATACAGAAGAAAAGTAAGGGGGGCAGTGAGCCGACTTCTGTCCCCTTTTTAAAAATCTGAAAAGCCTCTATCCTTGAGTTCGATTTTTGCAATCGTTTCCTCATCCTCTTTGGGATCTTCGAAACATTCTTTGAGTACTCGGAATACCTCTTTCTTGTCTACCTGCTTTTCTCCTAATTGTTTCACATATTCATCAATGGATCCCTTCTTAGTTTTGATGATTTGGACCCTGGCTGGGTTCCTGGGGGAATGAGGTGGTGGGTTTCCCTTCTTTGGGTGATTTCTAGTGGAGCATCCAACTTTGTGACAGATAAAGCACCTGTTTTCTCTGATGTGACGAGCTCTTTCAGTAGAAGAGAGCATTTGTCATTCTAAGGCAGTAGTTTGAAGGGCATTTATATCCATGGCATTTGGATCTCGGTTATTGGTTCTTCCATAGTCTGTCCTCCCTTTCTGGATATCTCCTGTTGCTGGGCAAAGGCAGCAGCTTTCTGCGACCATTCCTTTCATGATTCCAGTTCTTTTTTCATTCTCAGGATTCGTTCTGTAAAATCTGAATCTGGTCCTTTCATGTAACATTCAATCAGGGCATTTTGATCCAAGATTCCTAATTTAGATACAAGGAGTCAGAAGTCGGTGTTGAATTTATTGAGGGAGTCAAGTCCTTTCCCTTTCATTGTAATTTGATATAAATTTCATCTGGAGTCAGCAGTGATGTGCTTGTCTGAGAAGATCTCTAAGAATTCTTTCTTGAATTCTTTCCAGGTGGCTTTGTCTGAAGGAACAGTTCCAGAGTCAAAGTTTTCATATGCAGCTTCAGCGAATTGCTTTCCTCGTTCTTTCGACATCCTGTTGAGGGTGGCGTAGATCTTCTTTAGGTTGTCATACTTGTCTTTGTTCATAAGAAAGTATGCATCCATGGCTCTGATCCAGAATTTGGCATCAGAGGCTTCTCTGAAGAATTCTTCCAGGAGTCCTGCTTTGAGTTCAGCCATTTCTGAGTGGTCTGGGTTGGGCAGGGGGTTGCTTGGAGAAGTAGGGGTGTTGTGGGTTGAGGAGAGTGGATTTCTTTGAGACAGATGAGATCTTGGTGGAGGAGATGGGGTTCTACTTTGAGCAAAGTGGGGCTGATTCCTCCTGATGATCTCAGAGGCCAATTCTAGTCGTAATCGTTTCCTTTTGTCTGTTTCATCCTCGAAGTTCTTGTAAGGAGGTTCTTCCCTGTATCCATATGAAATGATGGGCAACTGGTGGGTGCCTTGCTGTGTGGTAGCAGAGGTATGAGGGTAGCTAGATCTTTTGTTACGCTTGTGCAACATCCAGTCTCAGTGTGTCCTCAAAGGTGACACAATGTCCTATAGAAATCCTAAGGGGGTTCTCTGCTGAGACTCGAGACTCAGGCAGGATGAGACAAACACTGCATATAATTGCGCAGATCTAGCTGTGGGACATACCAAGCAACTACTAAGTATTTATACAGTTCAGAACCATCTTGGAACAGAAAGGTGATGGGTCGGGACACATGGTATACTACAACAGCCTTGTGAATTAATGGACAGAATGGGGTGACACTACCATCAGGAGGAGGATGGAAGGAGGAGCAGAGGTTCATGACAAAAGTGAGTCTCGGAATACATGGTATGAGTTACGAAAGCAGACTGAAAGAAGAACATGGCGAGTCAAGAGTAGGGATCTCCATATGACCATATGGAGCATAATCTTTGGAGAATAGAGTCTAATAGCATTCTAGGGGAAGTCCGTCTTCAGGCTTCCATTCAGGTAGAATGGTGGTAAAGTGTTCTGAAGGTTCCAGAATTCTGAATCCCTTGGAACTGTGGGAAGGTATCTTGGAACCTTCAGAACCTCCAGAACTGTGCTTGCTTGTAACAGGAGGTGACTTTAGGGGTTGAAGAGGGTCTTCAACAAATAGAAGAGGGTAATGTTACAAGTAAGTGCAATTCTGGTGATTCTGAAGGTTCCAGAATCAATTCCTGCACTTCTGATGCTTCCAAGATTCCTTTCCATTGTTCCAAAGGTTCTGAAATCTCAGAAACATCAGAACACTTTGCAACTCTTTCATCGAAATGGAAACCTGAGGATGGACTCCCATTAGAATGCTATTGGACTCTATTTCCTGAAGACTATACTCATATGGTCATATGGAGATCCCTGTTGTTGATTCACCTTATTCCTCCCTTATTTCTCTTTTGTAGTTCAAACCATGTGTTCCAAGAGTTGCTTTTGTCATGGATCTCTGCTTCCCCTTCCATCCTTCTTTGATGGCAGTGTTATCCCATTCTTATTCATTGATCCACGAGGCCGTTGTAGTATGCCATATGCTCTGTTCCACCCACTTTCTGTTCTGAGATGGTTCTGAGTTGTATAAATACCTACTAGCTATCTTGTATGTTTCACAGCTAAATCTGTGAAATTATATGCAGTGTTTAGTCCCACTCCTGCCTGAGTCTTGAGTCTCAGCAGAGAACCACTAGGACTTCTATAGGATGTTGTATTGCCTTTGAGAACACACTAGGGACTAGACATTACACAAGTGTAACAATATATCTATCACAATCAGAAGGTTTCGTAGTGAAAGGTCAGGAGACTAAAGTCTTTCAACTCTGTAAGGCCATCTAAGGTTTTAAACAAGCTGCTCTTCAATTGAACAAGCAGCTTCACAAGTTTCTCCTAGAGATGGAATTTAAATGGTGCACATCCGACCCAGGGACTTATATAAAGATATCTGGCCAGGATATAATCCTGATACTTGTCTATGTGGACAATGCCCTTTTTATTGGAAGTAACAAAAAACAGGTTCTTGCTCATAAGAAGCTATTCATGAAACAAAGGGAATTTCTTGATCTTGGAGAAGCTACTGAATATCTTGATATGAGGATTACTAGAGATCCCAAGAAATGGTCTCTTATCCTAGATTAAACATGCTATGCAGAGAAAGTCATTGAATGATTTTGACAATCAAGGGTCAATGTTTCTTGCTTCTAATCCTGCCCAGGAAGGACATACTAAACATGTCCGAATTTCTGAATATTACATCCATGAAGCCATAGAGTTTGAAGAAATTAAACTTTACTATGTGTCAACACTTCATCAGTTTGCTGATATCTTCACAAAAAATCTTGGCAGAGACAAATTTCTTAGTGAAAGGAAGTTCCTTACACTTCATCCATACCTCCATTCATAACATGAAAGTGAGGAGGAGTGTTGAAGATCTAGTTCTAATGAATTAGGATAAGTCTATGACATGAACTACACTCGTATAGTAAGACTATGTGGTAAGACCATGGTATTCATTTATATCTGTAACCATGTGTCTAGGATGGTATCACACAGTGTCTAGACCAATCCATTGATTACACTTTCTGAAACAACTCCTATTGTCCTGCAGTAGTGAGGTGTATAATGGCCTCTTTAGTCCCTTGGATAAAGAGTATGATCCCTTTGGATCCTTATGAGCAATGATGGGAGGAAATCTCCAAGACTTCAAAGCTGGGGACTCCAGCCTCAAAGCCCTGGGGTTTATATACTATTCTACTGTATGTACATGTTGTGGTAAATACCATAAAGAGACATCATACCATGATAAGGAGAAAATACATGATTGGCTGATAAGAATGCATAAGTCATAAAGAAGCATGTTTGTGAGAGAAAGAAGTAAAGAAGCATGCATCATGTGAAACATGAGGAGTGATGTCATCATGACATCATAGATAAGACATAAGGATCTAGCCCTTTGGACATGTGACAAGTCATGTGACTTGTGGTCTAGACTGCTAATGTAAATAGTCATGTGATAAGTTATGCTGGAAAATATCTAAGTCCCAGTGGCCTTGTGCCAATAGGGGTTTTCCTTATATAGGAGGTCAGGAGTTCAACTCCTGCCATGAGCGAGTTTTAAATAGTGAAAAGAGCAATCGTAACACTTTCCATATTACTTATAAACACATCATAAATAAGATTTCTGAGAGTTTTCACTCTCTTATGGTAGTTTGGGCCCATTGTTTGGTCCAGCATGTCACAGCACACTTGAGGCATGAGTTTATGTGTCCACTAAATCGCTTTTTCGCTCTTTTTGGACTTTCTTATCTTTTTATCATCTACATGACTAGTTCTATGGATTTCTAGATGTTTCCATGGAATATCCTTATCTGAAGAGCTTCACAGCATGTAAAATCACTTGTGTAGCTATATAAACCCTGGGATAGACTCAGAAGAAATAACAAACATAGTTCTTCTGCACACACATCTTTAGAGCTCAGGAATATTCCTCTTCCCTTGGTCTACTATCTCTGTTTGCATTACTGCTCTATTGCTTGGTGAGTTTCCCACCTAAGCACTTGTCCTTCTTGTCCTTGCGCCATTGGGATACCCTGCATTCCCAATAGGAACATGGAAAATAAAGCACTTTACCAAGTTTTTTCTCCATTGAGAATGCCATCAGAAGTGATAAAAAAGACAGAGATATGGAAGATGAAGTGACACTCATTGTTATTCAAATGGTTGTTCCAGTTCATGGATGTCCTTGAAGAGATCCATCTCCTCAGTGGTTCAGAATGATTCCCTGGTTTCCTTTTATATTTGCCAAAAATCTGGTGGCATTTTAGAATAAGTCACATGTGGTTTGAAACAAACAAACCTCATGGTAACATCATGTAGAGAAAAGAAAACCAGCCAACAGTTGAACTCTTTGAGAAGAGATTCCTCATCTATAGGGTAGTAATTAGTTGAATGAGAAGAAGAGCACAGTCTGAACTCACACTTCGAGTAGGTTAGTTTTTTCGGTTTGGAGTCTTTACTCAGGGTTTCTGAAGAGATGAAGCACTTCTTTGTCATCAACAAGATGCAGGCCTTTGAGGGAGCTGGCTTTTGAAGCATCATTCCATTCATCCAGAATCTTCACTCAGTGTGTCTGAAAAAATGGAGCACTTCTTGGTTATTGACAAGGCATGGGTCTTCAAGGGAGCTGGCTCAAAGCAATGTCAGTGCCAAATGCAATGGGCTCCCAAGCACTGGGAAAGGTAATGTTTGCCACCCCTGCAATCTAAAGGAATCCATGTGAAAAAGAAGGGGGTAAGAGTAGAAAGAAATCTGTTATGATTCGTTGGGCCCCTCTTTCTTTTTTCTACTTCACTTACCATGTACACCAAAGGACCTTGACCCTTGCTGTTCGAGCCCTGCTTGGGTCCTTTCTTTTACCATTGCCTTTGCAATACCGCTTACTTATTTAGCGTGAAGCATCCATAGTTGTATCACCAATACTTATCTGATGCCATTGCATCCGCTCCGTAGTAACTCAGCTTCTTCGCGATTCCATCACTTTCTATTGCTGACTCACCTTCTTCCGCTGACCTACCCTTAACCATTTGGCTCGCATATATAAACCTTTGATACTCTGATGTATTCGCTATCTTAGACCTCCTGCAATTTACCTAGTATCTTGGAGTTGCTCTCGGGTCCCCCAGTCCTCATCCTACTATTGAGTAGATGCTCCCTTTGAACCCTCGATCCATCGCTAGTCCTGCGACATCCCCAAGACCCGTTGATCTCTCGGTCCTCAATGGTCCTCAGAACCTCCATCAAGGAAGACCCTTGAGCAGACCTCCCTTTGACCCGACATTAGTCTTATGCCAGCCTTAGCCTCCTTGTCAAGGAACCTCCTTGTCAGGCTCCCTCGTCCTGTCAGCTATATAGCAACAGTAAGCCCTCGAACCTCTGCAGGTCTATGCTTGACCACGTCGAGTGTAACAAAATCTATCTGAGAGGCAGATCAACTGCACATGTGCATGAATGAAGGCCTTCATCAGCAAAAGTTTAAATTGGTACAGATTCATAAATTACTACACACTATTTACAAACTCTACAGATAGTACAGATAGTACAGATATACAGATACAGATTACAGATTTATAATAAAATAGCACAATAAAATTATGTATGTCAGTAAACAGGCTATTCCATTTTTGTGCAATTTCATTCCCACACTTTTATCTAATTCTAATTCCAATTCTAATCCTTGCTAATTATAATTATAATCCTGCTATTACTAACCCTAATTCTGAAGGATGAAAATATGTGAATGAAAAACAAAAACAATGAGTGAATACAAGAGAAAAGAAAGAGGATAAAGAAATGGGAAAAAGGAAAGAGGAGGATACAAAAAGAAAAGAAAAAGAATAAAAATATGAAGATGTAAGAGATAGAAAGATGAAAATTGGATGGATGGGAAAATGAGAATAGAGGAAATGAGATAATGAAAATGGGGAAAATGTGAAAATGGAAATGTGAAATATGAAAATGAAATGATAAGAAGTGAACATGAAGAAGGAAAGAGTGAGAATAGGGGGTATAAGAAGATAGAAAGTAGAAATGAAGAAATGAAAAGTGGAACTGGGGAGATAAGAAGTGAAAATGAATAGAGAATGGAAATGGGGAGATGAAAAGTGGGAATAAAAATATGAAAATGAAAATGAAAATGGAAAAAACAAGAAAGGAAGTGAAAATAAGAGTATGGGAATATGGGAATATGGGAAGTAGAAATGGAAAGGTGGAAAGATGAGGAGTGAAAATGAGAGGATGTGAGAATAGGGAGTGAAAATGGGGAGATGGGAAGCAGAAATGGGGAGATGGAAAGTGAGAATAGATATAATAAGGAGTGGAAATGAATAAATAGAGAGTAAGAATAGAGGGGTGGGAAGTGGGAATAGAGAGATGAGAAGTAAAAATGGATTAATGGAATGGGGAGATGGAAAGTATGTAGAAATAGAAGAATGAAAAGTAAAAATGGAAAAAATATGAAGAGAAAAAATGGAAATAGAAGAATGAAAGTGAAAATGGAGAAATGAAAAGTGAAAAGTGAAAATAGAGTAATGGGAAGTGGGAATAGAGGGATGAGAAGTGAGAATAGGAAAAATGAAAAGATGAGAAGTAGAAATATGTGAATAAAGAGTGAAAATGGAGAAATCAATTAGAATCAAAATCAGGTGAAAATTAAAATTAAAATTAGAATCAGAATCAGAAGTAGAATTAGAATTAAGATTAGGATCAAAATCAGGAGAGGATTAGAATCAGAATAGAATTAAATTAAAATAAGAATCAGAATTAAAATATATAAAATCAGAATAGTTTACTCCATTGCCTAATTAAAGAACAGGCCCCTTGTTGCTCATACAAATATCATCAATGGTCACTAACATCAGAGTGTCTATGGGTATGCCCGGGCTCTTTTTCTCTCTCTGTTTTCCTTACCATTTACTGTTTGGAGTGAAAAATGTGTGCAGGGACTTTGCCAAAATAAAAAATAAAAAACTTCTAGGGTGCATTACACACAGCATAGACTTGTCATTCAACTCCTCTTGCTATCATAAGATGAGCTTTTTCATTTGTCATTCCCTTGGCAACCATCAATGAGAGAGAGATTAAACAGAAATGGGCTGTTATACACATGCACCACCACTTATCATTTGCAGTAATCATGGTAAACCCAGGGTTTGCCATAGATCATCTCATGAGCAAGCACTGTATTGCATAGCCATCCACTAAGTTTTTCCAGATAATGAGACTTAGTGAAACAACTCCTAATGCCCTGCAGTAGAGATACATATGTGTAATGGTATCTTTAGACAGATAAAGAGTATGATCCTTTTGGATCCTTAGAGCAATGAGAGGAGGGAATCTCCGAGACTTCAAAGCTGGGGACTCCAGCCTCGAAGCCCTGGGGTTAATATACTATTCTACTATATGTACATGTTCATGTAAATACCATAAAGAGACATTGTATCATGATAAGGAGAAAATACATGATTGGCTAATAAGAGTGCATGAGTCATAAAGAAGTGTGTCCATGAGAGAAAGAAGTAAAGAAGCATGCCTCATGTGATGGGCATGTTTGACATGAGGCATGATGTCATCATGACATCATAGATAAGATATAAGGGTCTAGTTCTTGGACATGTGACTTGTGGTCTAGACTGCTGATATAAGCAGTCTCGTGATAAGCTATGCTGGAGAACATCTAAGTCCTAATGACCTTGTATCAATAGGGGTTGTTCTTATATAGGCAGTCAAGAGTTTGACTCCTGCCATGCATGAATTTTAAATAGTGAAAAAGAGCGATTGTAACACTTAGCGATAGAATAAATTTGTAATTATGTAAGCTAGTGTGTGATCAACAAAGTATTCTGCATGTGTGGTGTGCCCTTCTACATCACTCATTAATGTTGATTACTAGCTCTTGTCACTCATTATAACTATCTTCTACTTATCTCTGCTCTATGTCTTTAAAAAAAAAAAGATCAAAGTAACCATATCAACAGTCTTATAATTATGTAATCTGCATTATCATGTGATTAGTAAGCTAGAGATACTTGTGAGAAATGATGAGTGATGTGGAGATAAGATAAATGAGTAATAATATTAAAGCTTAGATGTAATTAGATGAGGTCAGGCAAGATAATTAGGGGTCAATTATGAGTCACAAGATGATATTCCCCTAGAGTGTAGTCATACTTATATATATACTACTCTATTGTATTTGAAACAACTTCACTGATGCTTAGCAGCAGGAAGGTGTGCAGATCACACTTAACATGGCTGTATATTTGGCTCCAGCCATAGATAATGTGATATCTTGCTTCTTTGATAACCATGTTATCATAGCCCCATTGAGAAAGAACATGTGTCCATTGATGGATATGCAATTATTGTCACTGGTGAAACTTGCATCAGAATATCCAATTAGTGTATTTTTATGTGTTATATCTCAACAGTATATTATATCCATGGTTTTTATCCCTTTCAAGTAATGTAGCATCTGCTTGGTGGCAGCCCAATGTTGCATATCTGAGTTGGCATTGACAGAACACAATCTGTTTACAATATATGCTATATTGGGGCATGTTCCCATAGCTGTGTACATGAGTGATTCCATGACTAAAGCATATTGATTGCTCTTACAGGATTCACTAGTTTCATCATGTGGTTTGAGATGGATATTCAGATCAGATAGTGTAGATACCAGATTAACACAGATGAAATTGTATCTATTTGTGTAGCATTTTTTCAATATAGCATGTCTGCTTGATTGTTAGCATGCCAGTGGGGCAGTTGCATGATATTTTGATCCTGATCAATGTGTTTGAATTGTCAAGATTGATTATGTGAAATAAATTTTTAAGTTGTTCCTTAAGGAAATTTATAAGCAGTTTAGTTTTGATGAACAAAAGCATGTTATTCACTCAGATAGTAATAATTTATATACTGTTCTTTTTCCATATGTAGATGCAGGGGTCTGATTGTAGATGTTCAAAGCCTAAACAAGTTAAATTTACATCCAATTTTTTTATTCCATTCATATCCAGATTGATTTGATTCATAAATAGTTTTTATTAAATGACATAGATGGGCTTTTCTATCATTAAATCCATTTGGTTGTTTCATGTACTGTATATGTCCTTTTTTAGATGTTACAAGGAAATGCAATTCCAGGTGTTTTGAAGGTTTCAGAATTGGTTTCCACAGTTCCAACACTTCTGAGTTACCTTCCCACAGTTTCAAAGGTTCTGGATTCTTGGAAATGTCAGAACACTTTGCAACTTTTCAATCAGAATAGAAGCCTGAAGATGGACTCCTCTTAGAATGCTATTGGACTCTATTTCCCAAAGACTATGCTCCATATGGTTATATGGAGATCCCTGTTCTTGATTCACCATGTTTCTCTCTGATTCCCCTTTTGTAGCTAAGAACTGAAACAACTCAAATAAAGATGAAGCAAAGAGTAGAAAATGTGACCCTTTGGTCCTTAGAGCAATAAGCTTGTGAGGGAATCTCCAAGACTTCAAAGCTGGGGACTCCAGCCTCGAAGCCCTGAGGTTTATATACTATTCTACTATATGTACATGTTGTGGTAAATACCATAAAGAGACATCATACCATGATAAGAAGAAAATACATAATTGGCTGATAAGAAGACAGGAGTCATAAAGAAGTGTTTCCATGAGAGAAAGAAGTAAAGAAGCATGCATCATGTGAAATATGAGGAGTGATGTCATCATGACATCATAGATAAGAGATAAGGGTCTAGCCCTTTGAGCATGTGACAAGTCATGTGACTTGTGGTCTAGACTGCTGATGTAAGCAGTCACATGATAAGTTATGCTGAAAAACATCTAAGTCCCAATGGCCTTGTGCTGATAGGGGTTTTCCTTATATAGGAGGTCAGGAGTTTGACTCCTGCAATGAGCAAGTTTTAAATAGGGAGAAAAGAGCATTTGTAACACCACCCCCCCTCTATGGGTCAGATTCCTAGATGACTGGAGTGGGTATGTTGTCTATGTTATAGGGATTAAATATATTGCTAGGGCTTTTGGGTTCATTTCATAAAATAGAGCAACTACTTCCATTGCATTTCTTAAATTAGACATTGGTTTCCAGGTGCACTCCTCTTCTGAGTAGCCAGCCCAGTGGATCAAATATTCTTTTCATCACCTATTCCAGCAGGCATCTAAAATGTGTTCTAGCTTGTCATTGACTAATACTGGACCAGGTTGAAACACTGGTTGTCCATTGAGGCGGCATAGATAGGGTTTAACCCTGGATACATTTACCACAGGATGAATTTTCATATTACATGGGAGTTTAAGATGCACTGCATTATTTCCCATGCATCATGTGATTTTGAAGGGTCCAAGCCACTTCTCTGTTAATTTATGCAAATCTCACTTTAAGTGGAGATTGCCTGTAGATAAAAGCACTTCATCTCCAATGGAGTGCTTTGGGGTATCAGAGCAGTATTTATCCACTTGAACCTTCATTTTTGTTTGAGCCTGCTCAATGTTGTCCCTTGTGGACTGTAATATAGACATAATATTATCAGCTAACTTGTCTGCTGCTGGAGCGCGACTAGTGCCGGTGATAAGACTAAAATCCGGCTGAAGGGACAAAAGGGGTATTCCCTGGTTGCCTGAGCCAAAGAAGGGGAAGGGAGTGATAGGCTCGCCCTGAAGAGGGACTCTGAGGAAAACTGAGAAGCAAGAGTGAAGCCAGAGGCCAACCGAGTGAAGGCTAAACTTCAAAAAAGGGGGGGAATCAAGAGTGGGCCGAGGTGTTCAAGGCAGAAGCCAGCTGGTTGAAGAGGCACTGCAAGGAAGGGGAGGCTGACTGAATGGCCACCACTCAAGTATAGGGGCGGAGGCTGGTGTGGAGATGGAGCCAAGGCAGTTTTGGCCTAGCAGGAGCATGCGGGTAGGCATTCATTGGGGCGGTAAGATGGTTGGTGAAGTAGAAATAAAACAAAGCGGTCGGCAAAGTAGAGGGTCGTTTAAGAACGGTCGGCAAAGGGGAAGGTCATTTCCCCCATGATGAAGGGGAGTTTTCTTTCTTTTTCTTTCCAACAAAAAGTAAGCCAAATGGAAGCTGGTCCCATTCCTCAGGGATACAAAACTTATAAGCTATGTATGTCTGAGACTGTGTATGTACTCCTAGTTAGGGAATAGGGACCGTAATGTAAGGTATGTAAGTAGAGGGGCACCTGTCAAACAATCCCGGCGCTAATCCCTTAAAGGTATGTACAAGTCCAAAAATGAGTAAAGAATAGAGGGAATGGGAGCCTGAACCAATGAAAGAAGAGCCGATAGTAGATATTTTTCTCCCAGTTCGGAAATGCTGTCCAGGAATAGTAACATAGTCTTGTTGAAGCAAAACCTTCAGGTGAAGCCAAAGACAACATAGCCAAGTGGTTCAAGGTCATGTTGGTCCAGGCTGACTGCTCAGGAACCAGTTTCAGTCCACCGGCAGAAGCTCAGACATCGATGACTGGGTTTGGCCATGCTGCAAAACAGAGGGTATAAGTAAATAAGGAGTAAGAAGACGTACTCTGGATGGAACTAGGTCAAATGTGCTCATATGCACATAGAGCTGTATCGAGCTCTACATCTATGGGGGACTTAGCTGCTGACTGTTCCCAGTCAGGTCACATGGACATTGGAGTTTCGGTCGGTGTGGACTTGGTGGACCTGCCAGGACTTAAATGCGAGCCAGCAGAACCAACACCCCAGCACATTCCTTCCTTCAACTACCATGTCCACTCCCTTCACTCAATTTCAATCTTGTCTCGACCGGTTCCAAGCACAACATGAGCTTGGGGTCCAGCACCACACTGAGGGGCGAACACATTTCCAGGCTGCCACCAACATGCTAGAGGCGGTGGCAATGACCATCCCGAGTTGGAGGAAGACATCCAGCTATGGCTGGTGTCTTATGAGAAGTTCTGGATAAGTGAGAGGATCAGTAGGGGAGACGGTTGCTAACAGGTCTCAGGCTGCATGGGTCCTGGCCCAAAAAGCTGCAGAGGTGATTGGCATCAAGGCGGCTCTGCCCGAGGCACTGCTCAAGGTTATCAATGATGTGGAGCATGCCAAGTTCTCGTGGGAGCAGGCCCAACTTCAACCATCCATTGGTGCTGGCATGACTTTGTCATGTGGAGAAGGCAAGCTTCCGATGCAGGGGACCCTGATGGACATAGACAAACCAATGGGGCTGCCAGGGGCTGAGCAGAATGGTGTGGTCGAAATGGCACCAGAAGGATCAGATGTGTGGTTGGTCGCATCATTGGGGGCGAAGGTATGTATTCACTATAAGGTTCTGGCCCTGGCTAATCCCTTTGATTTGCAGAGGTCCTGAGCCAATAACGCAGAGGAAGCCACTGAGTGCCCCCGAAAGACACTCGTGGCAATGGTTGCAGAGGCTAACGATAAAGATGAGGAGAATGAGGCTGAGACCTGGATGCCATGTATGCAGTGTGTCAAGGCTGGGCTCTTGGTAGCCAAATCGTGCAAGAGGGGCATCAAGGATGCTTGTGAGAGGTGTCATTTGGCCAAGGTCAAATGTAGCAAGATCACTGAATTGCAGGAAAAGCAGAAGTCAGCAGCTAGGGGCAAGGCAGTTATGAAGGAGCCATCAGCATCGAAGCTGAAGTGGGTAGAGGTGGTGGTCCGACCAGCCTGAGGTAAGTGTCATCGGTCCAGTCCCTTCCATTTCTAACCAGTTGTTTCATAGCTGTTAAAATTCTGGCGAGAGTGGGGCCGAGTTGGGATGTCCTTCTCTTCAACTCGGATTCATCCGACACTGCACTGGCACTGAAGAAGAGCAAGGCTGTGGCCTCAGCCAAACATCCTGGTCAGTCCTCATTTCAAAAGGACTTTGACCATCTCACCTGATGCCTCAACATGGCACATTCGTGCCTGTATCAAATCCAGGCGAGCCTCAAAGCACTTGATGTCAAGCACATGAAGGTTATGGAGGAAGTCAGCGTGATCATCAGGGAGATGGAGCAGGTGGAGGTTTAGAGGGGGACAGGAATCAATGGCCGGCATGCCCCTTTGTACCTTTGTACCTTTTTTTTTTCCATCATACTTGTAGTATTAGCCTTTGGAATATCACTGAGGTCAAACCACCTGGTGACTGAGTGTAGTAGCAACTAAGGCCAACAGACCCTAGAGAACTAAGGCCAAAGCCCTGTGCAGGGTACCACCCAACTTGTCTTCTTCAGTCGACTTCCGCCAGTCTTTCTCTACAAAAGTCTCAAACCCAAGTGTGAGCTACCACTTGGCTTTGCTTCCTCAATCAGCTTTCCACATCTATTCCTACCTGATATCCCTGCACAAAAGATCGGTGTTGATGTTGGTGATGATGGTGTTCGGTATTTGATATTATTATTCTTTTTGCCGTTTTTTCTGTTGTTCTATAAGTGGTCAATGGGTATCGTGCCTAACCATGTTTGAAGTAAAAATACAAAGGAGTGAGCTCATGTTCGGCACCAAGGGGATAAAAAGAGGTGTGGTCAAGGGCAGCCAAGTAGACTTGGATAGAGTTTCAATGGTATCCTGGCTGAGAGTGGCCATCTATTGGGTATCATAAGTAGGGTTCAAAGGAAGGTGAAGTCATTTTTTTTTCTGAGATCTCTGATCGAAACCCAGGGTGAAACAGAGAGGGAAACACAAAACATTTAGTTTCAGCATGCTTATTCATCGGCTGAGATGTCATTATTCTTGAGCTCCTCCATGTCTGCCCTGGCCACATGATCTAGCTCTTTGTCATTGATGTCGGTGAGCTGTGTGACAGGAATAGGTAAGTAAAATCATGAATAATAAGGGATGAGCCAGAAGGCTGCATATTGGAGCCAAGAAATTGCTCCGTCCAACTCAGCCAAGACATACAATCTGCTGACAGTCCGGCGAAGGACTACCATTGGGCTGATGTATCTCGGCTTCATCTTTCAGTTCAACTCCTTCTCGACTCTAGTATTTCGTACTAAAATGAGGCTACCTGGGCTGAAATTGAAATCCTTGATTTGGCTTTTGAAAGTGGCCTCAAAGTGCTTGATAGACTCAAAGTGAGCCTTGAGAACTTGCTCTTAGATCAACATTAAGTCGTCCAAATATTTCTGCAGCTGTTGGGCATACCAGGTGATAAGACTGGCAGCCAATAGCGGGTTGGAATCTGGGGGAGGTAAGAGGAAGATAGCTTCAGTGAGGTCAAAAGGGAAAAGTGGCTCTATGCTGTGAACCATAAAGTAAGGTGTCAGTCCAGTGGACCAAAGCATGGTAAAGCACTCAGCCCGAAAAACCAAGTGAGTGGTGGTATGCCAGCAAGACTCCCCCCCCTCGGAGCTTTTGATGAGTGCTTCGCGGATGTCAAAGTGCCAGTGCTCAACAATACCATTAGCTTGCAAGTTGTAGGGTGAGATCCATATATGCTGAATTCAGTATCAGCCAGCAAGCATATCCAAAGCTTGGATAAAGGTGGGGCCATTGTTGGTGATGATCTCAGTGATGAGCCCCCACTGGCAAAGTATATCTTCTAAAATAAAGGCAGCCAGGCCAGCTGAGTTCTCAGAATGCAACAGATGCCACTCAGGATAGGCAGTCAGGGTGCACCAAGCCTGGACAAGGTACCTGTACTCACTGGAGTGGGGCATCAGCATGGTGTTGATGTGTACTTTCCGGAATAATCTACCAATATGTTACAAGTAAGCACAGTTCCGGAGGTTCCAGAACTTGTTCCCACGGTTCCGACACTTCTGAGGTACCTTCCTGTGGTTCCAAAGGTTCTGGAATTCTGGAACCATCAGAACACTCCAACACTCTTCTAACAGAATGGAAGCCTGAGGATGGACTCCCCCTAGAATGCTATTGGACTCTATTCCCCGAAGATTATGCTCCATATGGTAATATGGAGATCCCCATTCTTGACTCACCATGTTCTTCTTTTATTCCTTTATTATAACTCATGCCATGTGCCCCCAGATTCACTTTTGTCATGGACCTCCGCTCCTCCTTTCATCCTCTTCTGATGATAGTGTCACCCCATTCTATACATTGATCCATGAGGCCGTTGTAGCGTACCATGTGTTCTGTTCCACCACTTTCCCATTCCAAGATGGTTCCAAACTGTATAAATACTTAGTAGCTGTCTTGTATGTTCTGCAGCTAGATCTGTGCAATTATATGCAGTGTTTAGTCTCATCCTGCCTGAGCCTCAAGTCTCAGCAGAGAACCCTTCGAATCTATAGGACTTTGTGTCGCCTTTGAGGACACACTGGGACTAGACATTGCGCAAGCATAACAAATGACCAGTACGAGCGGGGGAATGTGGAACTGAGCCATCTGATGAACTTGGCATTCATGACAGGTTTGAACAAACCACTTGATGTCCTCAACAAGCATTGGCCACCAAAAATGGAGCAGAAGCCTGGTTTGGACTGTAAACACACCCTTGTGACTGAGGTCATCATGAGCTTCTTGGATAAGACCGAGGTGCTGAGCTTCTGGGATGATGAGCTGGTGTTGGCCATGCAGTTCATGGTGCCAAAGGCTACTGTGGAGAACGAAGAGTTTTGTTGCTGAGTTGACTAAAGTCTGAAACTCAGTGTCCGAGAGGTCAGCAGGGCGAGCACATGAGTCAAGGAAAGAATGGATAAGGGCGATGTGAGCCTCGTGGGCATGAGCCTTTGAAAACCAAGATATAGTAGATGGCACCAAAGAAGTGTCCAACATAGAGGAGAAAACAAACGCTGAGGCATAGGGAGGGAGAACGATGATGATATCAGAGCCAAAGTAAACAACATGGATGCCGAGCAGGAAAGTGAGAGAGTGTTACTTGTGGGTGGTTCAAAAATGCTGGCCAAAGCATAAGGCAACAACTGGTCATTGAGTAAAATGATTAAAAAGGAATATGAATCATCCAACCAACTCTCGATATCATTTTGGGTCAGGTTTACAAGGGGGAAGGCGATGGAAGCAAAACTGCAAATAAAAATGTGTACTACGCTGCAGGTGCTGAGAAATGTGCAGATGTGTTTAGGCATGGTACAGTTGGGCCAATCCCGAATCTTTTGGACTTTGTCTTCATGAGCGACATGGCCTTCAGCAGTGCACTTGTGACTGACAATGGTTGCCGAAGGGGCCATGAGCATGAACTTCTTTGCCAAGACAGTCACATTGATGTTTTGGAGTCATTGGAGTATCCTGTGAATGACAGTGAGGTGTTTGAAGATAAATCGGCATATACCCAGATTGCCTGGGATGGTCTCATAGGAGCCATCCAGTTGCTGGTATCAAGTTGTCACCGACTTGACCAGTAAATCGTCAATAAATGGCATCATGTGATGCGGGATTTTGTCTTGGAGAATAAAGGCCATATCGGCTTGATAAACCTGAACAGCATTAGTATGTCCCATTGGCAGGATAGTAAGCCGATGAGAGCTGAGTGGAGAATTGAATATTGTCATGTCTTGGGATTCGACATGCAACGGCCACTGATCATAGGCAGCGAAGAGATCCATCATACCATACATCATGTAACCACCGAACAACTCAGCAAAGTGTTCAACAAATGGCAGCATTGAGGAGTCCTGGATGGTGACAGCGTTGAGTGGTTGCAGGTTGTGAACAAGCCGAAGAGTTTTACTGTCTTGTTTGAGTATGCAGAACCATCAGGACTGATATGAGGCAACCGACAGCTCATACACACCTGAAGCGATTTGATCTTTGATGATCTGGATTGATTGGTCCCAGGATGAGGGCAGGACCGAAATGTTGTGGAGTACCCACAGCATGTGAGGTACTGTTGGGATTTTGATGGGGGGGAAATAGTGCTCATTGAGCTGGCCCTGTTCAGTTGGTACCCAGGCAAATGCCCATTCATGGTATTGAACTAGCCATCAAACAAGCTTAAGCTCATTGGGCCAGAGCTAGTCAGCAGGGTCGAGATTCAGGGTGTCGGCCTGTTCCTGTGTGAAGTGGTCCCCAGGGACAAAGTCCAGGGAATGAGTTGGTAATGGAATGAGGCTAACAAGTGGGTCATCAGGTAATCGGTGCTCAATATGGAACTCCTCTGCCAGAGGGGCCAAAATCGGTCACACCATTCTAGCCACCGGCTTGTAGGCCCACATGTGCACACAGGATCAAAAGAAAAACAGTCCAAGAAAGCCAAAATGTGAGCAGGGAATGGAACTGCCTGAGTAGCAGAAATAAAGGAGAAGTCGACTGAAGCCAAAGGTGTGAAAGCATTCATAGTAGAATCCAAGACAAAGGGAAAAATAGAAGTGGGAAAACGAGGTGAAAACATGATAAATGTAGGAGGTGTGAAAGTGTTCGGTAATGAGAGTAAAGGTAAGGTGTCTCCCTGGCCTGAAGGCAGATCATCGATGCTCAAAAATCCCCTTCAGCCATGATCTTGTGGTTCAAGCAGGCCAGACTGCACCAACAATGCTGGCACCCCTCGGTCCAGGGCCAGGTTGGCAGATGATACTCTTTACTGGTATTCGGGTCACAAAGTGTGATTACCTGTGCTCCGTTGGGGTAATTGTCAGTGGTTGCAGATATCAAGCAATGGAATGGTCGGCTGAGCAGCAAGTCAAAATTGGCCCAAGGAACCACTTGAACTTGAAAACAGACCTCACCACTCCCGAAGTCAACCTGAAGGTTTTTGATGACCCCAAGAGTAGAGTCAGTGCTCGTGTTTGCATTTGACAATTTTTATGATGTGGTTGGACCAAACCAGCAAGCTGAGTGCCTCCCATATGCATTTGGGCATGACAATGATCTTGGAGCCTGAGTTCACAACTGCTGCCATGGTGACGTTAGTTCTGATGATTTTGGTGTCCAACGACTGGAGGGAGAGGCCATGGTGACTGACAATGAGGCCATCTTCTCAGTGCATGACCTTGTCTCCGAAGTCTTGGCTCATGGCACCTGGATCCCGGCTGGCGAGCTTGTTCACATGAACGACCAAGGTCGCCACTGAGCCCGGCGAGATCCGCTTTGGGGACAACAGGTCACACAGTTGCTTCCTGACACTGGGTGTAATGGAAATAAGCTCTCGGACTTGGATTGGTACAGTTGAGTCCAGCATTCAGTTTAGGATGCAACCGGGAGCTGCTTCATCTTCCAAGGGAAATGAATACCTGAACTGCGGGGTAGGGACAGTATTATTAGCTTTTGAGACACAGGGAGAGTCATTACTCAGTGCCAAAGTTGACGGCTTCGGCAGTGCAGTGGCAAATGGTGGTTGTGATGGTTGTGGTGGTGCCGACAATGATGGAGGCCTTACTGACCTAGAGGCCTCTACAGTGGGTGAGACAATCTCTTCTACCATTGGTCAAGGTGCTGGTCTGGCCAGCATTTGGCTGGAAATTTCCACACTGTTGAAACAGATGTGCTTACCCTTTTCTTTGGTGCAATCAGCTTTAAAATTCGCCCAAGCTTGAGTGACATATTCCTGGAACCCAGGGTCATCAGTTGTCGGTTCGGGATCATCATTCCAATTATCGACCAGGGCCATAAAGACCGACAGTTTGATGTCTAGTACAGCATCAGTGTTCGGAAAAGAAAGGGAGAGGATGCCGGCGGTGACTGAGGATGTAGCCAAAGCTGTTGTAACTCAGTCGAGACACTCCTGGAGGCATCAGGTTCCCTGAACTTGGGGGATTCGGTTCTCATCTGGTAGGCACAGATGACCATTGATATCACAAATTGCATGGCCGGTCTGAATGTAGTCCTTCACATGGGGGCAACTACACATTATATACGCTGGGTCACCACAGAAGGTGCAATCCCAGGAGTGGGGGGCTTGCATGTACACAGCTTGTTCCTGTTTAATAACCATGGGCTGTGGGGTGGGTGTTGGAGCTGGTGCCTGTGGGACCGATGGCATAGGCATTGGCATTGCCCATGCTGGGAAGTATGGCTGGGTGGAACCGACTACCAGCACGGCTTGCATAGCCAACCCGGTGTCATATCCCAAATTCTCGCTAAGTCCCCTCCGCTCCTCCATGTATATCATCTCCGCTCTTCTGCTCCATATGTCCTCCATTACTCCATGTCCACTTTACTTCTTGCGCTCATGTACGTTATGTTACATTTCCCTTTGTTCTCTTCGTAGTTAGTCTCCATTCCATCACTGTGGTACTCAGAGTAAGGCGCACAGCTCTGGCTGTGCGACTGACCAGCACAGCAGTGGTACTCTGTTTTCTCCGTTGCTCTGACCCTGACTTTACTACATTCGAACTTTGATCTCCGTATATAAATCCACTGTAATATGTCTCAGCCCCTCAGTTCGAATATCAACTTAGTTCCGTCCTCTATTCTCTCCTCCGTCATTGAGCTCATCAATGAGTTCTCTCGCTTGAGTCTTGACGACTCTCCTCTGACCTCTGGTTACTCCATATCTCTGCTCCACTCCCCTCGTAAATTAGGGACAATGGAACTGGACAAGGGTGCACCACATAAGGTGAAGCCAAAGTCCCTACCCCCTCTGACCAACTCCGGCACTTCGGAGTTCGCTCCCCAGTTTCCGACAGACCCGTACTTAACAGTATATTCGAACTCACGCTTGTCCGAGTTCCCATCCCTTCCCTCCAACAATTGACAATCACCCATGGCCATACATACCATGCAAACGCGATCCCGATCACGAATGCACCAGGCCTCAGACAACGAGTGTGCTTTGGCCACTCCCCCACTATACCATCCATTATCATTTTTTGCCAGTTCACATTGTGAACCAGCTGTCGTTGACAAGTTCCATAGTTTCTCCACCTGTCGGACTTTCGCTTCCACATCGCAGGCACCATGCCAACTGAGGTCTCCAACCCCAGGCGCTCACATCGAAGAAGTCATCGATGAAGGTGACAAAACAGACAGCTCCCGCACTGAACAGCCCCTACCTGGCAGGTTCAACACACCATGGTGCCATCGTCCTCCTCTGCATGATGACGAACTGTCAGATCACGATTCTGACAGGTTTAACCTGGATGAACTCAACCTGCCAGATGACGATGACGATGACTATTCCACCGGTGGTCCCCCAGGACCCAGCAATGACCCCGACCCTGGCAACGGACACGACAGCGACAAAGACGAAGACAAAAACATTCCAGTCCTGCAGGACACGCTCACCAATTTGGCTGATGCCATCTGCGGACTGTCGTGTGCTAATCGCCGTCCCACTGAGTCTGGAAGTCAGCGGACCAAGGTTCATGAGCCTGACCAGTTTGATGGCACAGAGCCTCAGAAACTCCATACATTCCTGGTTCAGTGCAAGCTGAACTTTCAAGACCGGCCTAGGGCCTTTAGGATGGACTGCACCAAAGTCACATTTGCACAGTCTTACCTCAAGGGCATGGCCCTAGAATGGTTCGAACCCGACCTCCTCGACATGGAAGACCCTCAACTCTGTCCTCACTGGATGGATCATTACAGGGACTTTGTGCTCGAGTTGCAGATCAATTTCGGTCCTCACAACCCTGTCAGAGATGCCGAGCACCAGCTTGACAACCTCGCAATGAAGGACATGCAGTGTATCAACAAGTACGTTGTGGAGCTCAATAGGATCACTTTGCAAGTCCGCGGCTATGGAGAAGGTGCTCTCCATCACCATTTCTACAATGGCCTCCCGGACAGGATCAAGGACGAAATCTCCCACGTCAGCAAGCCCACAATGCTCACTGCACTCCGTCATCTCACACAATCAATCAATGCGCGTTACTGGGAGTGTAAGTCCGAGATTAACTGTCAGCAGAAGCCATCCGGTAACAAATCCTCTGACACCAAATCCGATACCAAGTCCAACAACAAGTCCAGCGGATCAAAGAGCAACAGCTCCAAGGGCAAGTCCACCACCACTTCCTCCACTCCTGGTACCTCTGGTACCTCCAACTCTCCTTCTAAGCCCGACCTCTCTTCAAAGCTCGGCAAAGACAGCAAGCTGACCACTGCTGAATGCAAACGCCGCTTCGACAATAAACTCTGCATGTTCTGTGGTCAAGGTGGCCACGTAGCTAAGGATTGCCCGTGGTCGACGTCAAAGGCATCCAAAGCGCACACTGCCATGACAACTCCGGAAGCTAAACTGGAAGCCTTCTCCAAGGCTAAAAAATAGAGCGCAACCTCCGTGGCTCCACACAGCCAGATGGTTGCATTGACTCCAAGTGTGCAACCAAGGAGCTCCATCTCAATGTGTCCGCTCTCTCAGATCCCTGATCCCTCATGCCCTCCATCTCTCTAGTATTGTATGATCTCTGTTCTTTCCCTGCGTTAGTAGACTCTGGCTCCTCCGACTGTTTCATAGACACTGCTTTTGTGAATAAGAACAATCTTTCCACCTACACTGTCCCTCCACTTATGCTCCATCTCTTTGATGGCACATCAAATTCCATCATCACTCAAGCTATTGACCTCTCCATCCTCTTCGAAACCAGTGATATCACCCCAACGACATTTTATGTTACCCTGCTGGATGGCTCCTGCACTTTGGTCCTTGGACACAACTGGCTTACCTGCTACAATCTGTTGATTGACTGGGTCACAAGCAGTATCTCTTTCTGTTCTACTCCACAGCCCAGTCCCGCACTTCCGAGCTTGCCCCCGACTCCTAATGCATCTCCGCCTCTGGTTGTCCCCTCCCCAGATTCGCCACATTTTTCCAACTGCAAGGCTCTGCCCATCGCTCTCATCAATGCTTCCGCATTCGCACTGGCCTGTTGCCTACAAGGTTCCATGCAGTTCAGCATGCACATTCGACCAAGAGAAGGTGATCTCCACACTGCAGCTACTGAACCTCCCGAACAGATTAATCTCTCTGGTGTTCCATCGGAATATCACGAGTTCTCCGACATGTTTAGCAAACGACAGGCAGATACTCTGCCCCCTCACTGCGAACACGATCTCAAGATCGATCTCGAAGAAGGTACCTCTCCTCTGCTCGGCACCACCTACTCTCTCTCCCCTTCCAAACTTGAGTCTCTCTGCACCTTCCTAGATGAGCATCTCTCCATAGGATTTATTCGACCCACCTCCTCTGCACATGCCACTCTGATCCTCTTCGTCTGCAAGAAGGATGGTTCTCTTCACCTTTGCATCAATTTTCGAGGACTCAACAAGATCACCAAGAAAGACTGCTACCCACTTCCCCGCATTTCTGACCTCCTTGATGCCCCAAGCTGTGTCAAGGTATACTCCAAAATTGACCTCCAGCATGCATATCATCTGGTCCGTATCGCTGAGGGCGACGAATGGAAGACCGCCTTCCACATGCAGTATGGTTCCTACGAATGGCTTGTCATGCCGTTCGGTCTTATGAATGCCCCGGCAGTGTTCCAGCAGTTTATTAACACTGTCTTTGCTGATCTTTTGGACGTTAGTGTCATTGTGTACCTTGACAACATTCTCATCTTCTCCGAAGACATGGCCTTTCATAAGGAGCATGTTAAGGAAGTTCTCCGCTGTCTCCGCAAACATGGTCTTTACGCAAAACCTGAGAAGTGTGAATTCCATACAGACTCCACGGAATACTCAGATTATCGGATGTCTCTGTCTGGCCTCACCATGTCCCCTGATAAGGTCCAGTCGATCCTCGACTGGCCTGAACCTCGGAAGGTCAAGGATGTCCAATCCTTCCTCGGATTTGCTAATTTCTATAGATGGTTTATCCACAACTACTCTGAAATTGTCATTCCGCTTACCTGCCTCACCCATAAGGGTGTCTCTTGGCAATTCACGGATGCCTGCCACTCCACTTTCCAGGTGCTGAAAGCCACTTTCACTTCCACTCCTATTCTTACGCATTGGGCTCCTGACACTCCGATTATTGTAGAAACCAATGCCTCTGACTACGCTATCACAGGCATTCTTTCCATGAAGTGCCCCAACGTGGAAGTCCACCCCATTGCCTACTACTCTCGGACGTTGACCTCCCCAGAGCTCAACTACGACACTCACGACAAGGAGTTGCTAGCTATTCATGAAGTGTTCCACACCTGTGTCATATCCCAAATTCTCGCTAAGTCCCCTCCACTCCTCCGTGTGCATTACTTCCGCTATTCCGCTCCTATGTCCTCCGCTACTCCATGTCTGCTTTACTTCTTGTGCTCATGTACGTTATGTTACGTTTCCCTTTGTTCTCTTCGTAGTTAGTCTCCATTCCATCACTGCGGTGCTCAGGGTAAGGCGCACAGCTCCGGCTGTGCAACTAACCGGCACAGCAGTGGTACTCTGTTTCCTCTGTCGATCTGACCCTGACTTTACTACATTCGGACTTCGACCTCCGTATATAAACCCACTGTAATATGCCTTAACTCTTTAGTTCAAATATCAACTTAGTTCTGTCCTCTGCTCTCTCCTCTGTCATTGAGCTCGTCAACAAGTTCTCTCGCTTGAGTCTTGACGACTCTCCTCTCACCTCTGGTCACTCTGTACCTCCGCTCCGCTTCCCTTGTAAATCAGGGACAATGGAACTGGACAAGGGCACACCACATAAGGTGAAGCCGAAGTCCCTACCCCCTCCGACCAACTCCGGCACTCCGGAGTTCGCTGCCCAGTCCCTGATGGACCTGTACTTAACAACCTGGCGGCATTACCTTGAAGGCTCCGCGACTCCAGTTGATGTGGTCACCGACCATAAAAACCTCAAGTACTTCGCCACCACTAAACTCCTGATCCACCAGCAAGCCTGCTGGTCAGAGTTCCTCTCCCAATTCAACATGATCGTCCGTTTCCGCCCTGGCCAACTTGGCACTAAACCCGATGCCCTCACATGACGATGGGATATCTATCCCAAAGAGGGGGATAAGGACTACGCTCAAGTCAATCCGCACAATTTCCGCCCCATTTTCACCCAAGAGCAACTCGCTGCGTCCCTACGAGCTATGTACCTTGCATTCCCCATCCTCTGCACAAGTATGCTCTTCAACCCTGAGAAACTCCACAGTGATATTCTCTCCACCCTCCCATCTGACCCTCTTGCTGTAATCCACATGACCGGATCTCCCAACCCTTCTTCCGACCCCATATCCGACACTCCCTCTGCTTCCCGCTGGACTGTAGACACAGATGGTTACCTCCATCTCAATGGCCGCATGTATGTGCCTGACATCGACGACCTCCATCTCCACGTTCTCCGCTTCAAGCATGATCATCCCCTCTCTGGTCATTTCAGTCAAAACCGCACTCTGGAACTAATCTGCCACGAATACACCTGGCCAGGCATCCATACCTTTGTCAAAGAATACGTATTCTCTTGTACCACCTGTGCTCGCACAAAAGTTCCGAGGCACAAGCTCTATGGGCTTCTTAAACAGCTCCCAATCCCAGAGAAGCCATGGAATTCCATATCTATGGATTTCATTAAGCACCTCCCAGGCTCCTCTGGTCATACTGCCATCCTCGTCATCGTGGACCACCTATTCAAGCAATGCATCTTCATCCCGATGGATGACAAGGTGACTTTCCCGGAGTTGGCCAAGTTATTCTTACTCCATGTGTTCTCGAAGCACAGAGTACCATCCCATATCACCTCCGACCAAGGTTCCAAGTTCGTATCTCATTTCTTCCATTCTCTTGGCAAAGCACTTGATATCCGTCTTCACTTTACCTCTGGGTATCACCCTGAGGGTGACAGACAGACTGAGCGGATTGTTACGAACGCGCTTCGCCTATTTAAAACTCGCGTATGTCAGGAGTTGAACTCCCGACCTTCTATATAAGGAAAACCCCTATCGGCACAAGGCCACTGGGACTTAGACGTTTTCCATCATAACTTATCACGTGACTGCTTACATCAGCAGTCTAGACCACAAGTCACGTGACTTGTCACATGTCCAAAGGGCTAGACCCTTATCTCTTATCTATGATGTCATGATGACATCACACCTCATGACAAACATGCACATCACACGCGGCATGCTTCTTTACTTCTATTTCATATGGACACGCTTCTTTATGACTCATGCTTTCTTATCAGCCAATCATGTATTTTCCTCTTATCATGGTATGATGTCTCGTTATGGTATTTACGCAAACATGTACAAACAGTAGAATAGTATATAAACCCCCGGGCTTCGAGGCTGGAGTCCCCAGCTTTGAAGTCTTGGAGATTTCCCTCCTTCTTTGCTCATAAGGATCCAAA
>JBBPMJ010000262.1:0-43590 GCA_038090255.1 Austroboletus niveus
TTTGCACAAGCGATCGTCTTTTCATTTTCTAACACGTTAGCAGTTTGCGTACAATGAAATGTCGTACTTCCTTAGCCGCCTTTTGCAATCCTTTTCCTCGATCTCTCTTGCAGAAGACGTGCAGACCCTTGCGCCACCTGAATGGGTCAAGGCTTCTGGGCGACAGGCAGTAGAAAAGGTAATCGTTAAATGCCACCTTACTTCATATGTCCAGGTGGGTCGTGAATGTAGAAATTCACGTCGAGTACTTTCTGACCTCGCGTCTAGGACGGTTTATGGGTCCGAATGGAAGAGGCCCAGGACGCTTGATGATATCGTCTCGGGTGTATACATTTTGTCTCTCTCTCTCTCTCTCTCTCGGAATTTGGTACGCGCAAGCATGTGAGTATAATCGTTCAGAACCTGGATTTATGTAAATATAGTAAAAGTCTAAGCAACTTGTAAATATGCATCTTTGATTACGTAAACAATATTGTGAGTAACTCTTCGAATAGAAAGTAGTTTCGATACGCTTGCCGCCGATTTGCGGTCTCAGAAGAATCACCTTTGTGAACTTCATCCTCGACGGCGACGATGAGTAATAAAGTTGTGGGAATCCTTGGTGCGCGTGAGCTATTTCTTCTCGTTGCATGGCACGAAATCCTCACGGCTATGGCCCGCAGATCATATTGTTTATCTCATATTCACTTCGGGAGGCATCTGATGTGCTTGGACCTCTTACAGGTGGTGGTCAGCTTGGCCGCATGCTCGCAGCGTCTGCTTCGTTGCTCAATATAGATGTCATCATCCTCGATGTCGGTGAATCACCGGCGAAACAGATCATCGCACCTCGCTCCCCTGCACTCGCCCACGTCGATGGCTCGTTCTCCGATCCCGAGAAGATTAGACAACTCGCGAGCAAGGTCGACGTCCTCACCGTGGAGATCGAACACGTCGACGTGAACGTCTTGGAAGACATCGAGTCGACGCCGGGCATCAAGGTCGCCATCCACCCAAGCCCCTTCACGATCGCCGTCATCCAGGACAAGCTCAAGCAAAAGACGTATTTACAGATCAACGGTTGCCCTGTCTCCAAGTTCGAGATCGTCGACCCGACGGTCGAGTCGATTGAATCAGTCGCCGCTCATCTTGGCCTCCCTTTTATGCTCAAGAGCAGGACGCTTGCGTACGACGGACGAGGTAACTTTGTTGTCAAGACACTTGAACAGGCGACAGAAGCGTTGCAAGCTCTTGCGAACCGACCGTTGTACGCAGAGAAGTGGGTCCCGTTCATCAAAGAAATTGCCGTCATGGTCGTGCGGACGGTCGACGGAAACGTGGTTTCCTACCCTGCCGTGGAGACCGTTCACAAGGACAACATTTGTCATCTCGTCTTTGCTCCTTTGCGAAGTCGTGATCCTCTTGTGGCTGCTCGTGCTCAGCGTATCGCCGAGGATGCCGTTCGAATGTTCAAAGGCGCGGGTATCTTTGGTGTTGAAATGTTCCTAATGGCAGATGGTTCGTCCACGTCCACGTTATCGTATTCGCTCTGACTACATTGACTCATCACCAGGGACGATATATATCAATGAGATCGCGCCTCGTCCTCACAACTCGGGACACTACACGATTGAGGCGTGCTACACCTCCCAATATGAGAACCACCTCCGAGCTATCCTTGGGCTTCCACTCGGAAGCACTGCACTCAAGGTCCCTTCTGCTGTCATGCTCAATATCGTCGGGAGTTCCACGTCCATGGACCCCATTCAAGCGTTCACCGCTACCGCACTCGACGTCCCCGGTTGTTCTATCCATTTATATGGTAAATCACAGTGTCGTCTTGGTCGTAAAATGGGACACGTTACTCTCGTCGCCGACAGCGATGCTGAGCTTCGCGCGCGTCTTCGCCCTCTTCTGTCCGCTCTCCCGATTCCAAGCACACAAGGCGAGATCGATGACTATGCACCGCTCTTGCAAACCCCCGGGAGCGGACTTGCGAGCGCACATCCGATCGTGGGCATCATCATGGGCTCTGATTCGGATCTCCCAACGCTCCTTCCCGCTGCGCGCATTCTCGACCGATTTCATGTTCCATACGAGCTCACGATTGTGTCTGCGCACCGTACGCCGGACAGGTTGGTGTCGTACGCGCGTAGTGCTCGGGTGCGAGGTTTGCGGGTTATTGTAGCTGGCGCTGGCGGGGCAGCGCATTTACCAGGAATGGTGGCGGCAATGACGAGCGTGCCTGTCGTAGGTGTTCCCGTCAAGGGAAGCTCGTTGGATGGGGTGGATTCGCTGCATAGTATTGTTCAGATGCCTGTGAGTATCATCGTGTTCTGTTCGTTTGGACGCGTGCTCATTGTATCCATGATGCGGTACAGCGCGGTATACCGGTTGCGACTGTGGCGATAAATGGCGGCATGAATGCGGGCCTTCTTGCCGTGCGCATTCTTGGGGCAGGTATGCCGCATCTTTTTATGGCGATGGAAACGTACCTCGAGGAACTCGAGAAGGAGGTATTGAGCAAGGTCGATAAGCTTGCCGAGGTCGGATGGGAAAAGTACGAGGTAAAACGGTAGGGAAAGGAGATTGAATAACTCCCTGAAAATGACCTGTAATCCGGCAACCTGTTTGAACTTGAGGGCGGCTATAAGGTACA
This sequence comes from Austroboletus niveus, assembly GCA_038090255.1. Lineage (NCBI taxonomy): Eukaryota > Fungi > Basidiomycota > Agaricomycetes > Boletales > Boletaceae > Austroboletus > Austroboletus niveus. The sequence goes on from JBBPMJ010000262.1 coordinate 2,639, forward strand.
GAAAGAGAAGAAAATGAACCAAGTTTTCCGATAGTCAACCACCTGCTGCTTGTAATAACCATTTTCGTCACATTCACGTTACACGTGACAGCATATCCGACCCGGGCCAATACACCACCAAAGTTGCGCTTAAGGGACGGCTTCGCGTGTTGCCTTTAGCTTACATTCTCCATCGACTGTGGAGCTCCACCTGCACTGATGCTTGCACCCGTGCGGAGTGTCTCCTTTCTGCGAGGTGAGATAAAGGCCACATTTTTGAATGTCTGTTCGTGGAAATGTGTCTGTTTTATTCGATATGCGTGTCCTCGACTATACTCTGCTTCGAGAGCGGTGTTTTTTGGGACTACAGTAAAGCCGGAGTGTGTCGCTCGAGGCATGACTGGCGTTCAGGTTGCAATTGGAGTTGATTGGATCGTAAGTTTTCATGTAACCGTTCCGACCTTGTTCACAGGCCCTCGATGAAAATTGAACGGAACGCAGTGTACACTTCGATCCACGGTTGACCGGGCTCTAACAGGATATTAGAACCCGGTGACAAGACATCCGCTTGTTTCGTCGTCGCATTATATTATCCTGTTAAATCTGAGAGCGAGGCTGTATTCGCCGCCTCAGGTCTCCCTGGAATAAACAGGTTGCGAGAATTTCTGAAATTTTGTGAAGAAGTTTCTGTCGAGCAAGAGAAATCCGCGATGGACCATCATAACATCGGATGCTTTGGGGGTCGACTGTTTCATAGTTCCATTCAATGAAGTCAAATAAAGGTTAGCATGTAGTACGCTCGTACTGACTACCGAAAAGGTTGAAGGAAAGAAAAGGTATGCACGACTCCAGTGGCAGCGCCGACATCTTCCGAGCGCAGATTGGTGCGGGCAACGCCAATCAGAACAGGTGAGAACGAAATATTTTAACATTCTAAATTTCGCTTATACGCAAAAACGAATGGAGTAAGAAACTGTAAGATTGCTCTCAGGAGGCTGGACATAGATTGAATCGGGAATCTCCTTCTCAAGCGTAAGCATGGGCAGCGGCGCACACCGCACGAACCAGCGCAAGTTCAACATGAGGCCGGGAGTCACCGAAAGATTCGGCAAGGGAAAAGACATGCTCGACTACATAAAGTAATGATTCGGGAGTATGGAGTGTGGGTGGACTCGTTTGTTGGGTAGACATGGTAGTGGGTTGTGAGAGGCAATAATTTGGGCGGCTCCAAATACTTCGACCATAGTCGGTATTTATGTACCGCGACCTCAAATGCTGCCATCTGCGGAGTCCTCGCGGGATTAAGGCCTGGCTCGAAGCCCTGAGCCGAGCCCACTTGAAAAGGAGTCACACCCACTGAACCAGCAGCACTACGACACATCGCCAAGTCCGAGAACGAGTCCAACAACCTCCTTCCGTGCCCATTCCCCAACCGGACTTGCCTCTTCTCCGACCAACGCCCTCCATACGACCAATCTCCTCGTCAATGCCGCCCACGCGTGCATTCCATCGTCGCCAAGAGCCATGGCAACCCGCCAGAGCATCTCCACGGTCTCGCCCCAGGCCCAAAGCATCGATGGCGGTTCTACCGACGCCGGTAGGTCGTGGAGTCCTTGTGCCCGGTGAGGCGGTAGCGCAAGCGCGAACACATGGTCATGCGCATATTGCTCGTTTGACCACGACAGTGGCCGAGAGTGGAGATGGATACCATGTTCGAGTTGACGCAAGCCTTGTGCAGTACATGCGAGGACGCTCCGAAGGGAATCGTGAGGTACGCCTGGGGCCAGGCTGAGTCGTAAGATGACCGCAGAGGCTTGCCGCAGAATGGCCACGTCCACATCTACAACGGCGCGTGTTGTCAGTTTGGTGAGATTAACTTTTCTATACGCACACATACCTTTGCGCCGAACGAGAGAAGATATGGATCGACATACAGTCGAACACCATTGATCTCCAGTTGCACGAGTCAGCTTGAAAATGTCAGCCACGACAATAACGTTTTCCAGAATGCGAAACCACGCTATCGATTCCTTGTCGGGGCTGTCCCTCACTTGCATCTCAATCCAGGATAATAGGGACGACTTGAGGACGAGCGAGGTACATGCTTGTGGATTACATGTCAAGTTTGCGAGTATCTATAGAGTCAACCCCAAAAGATGATTAGTTTGCTGCGCCTCCAACACGATCAAACGACGACAGACCTCCAGTATACTAGCGCGCACAGCGACATCGCTCTTCGAACTCTGAAAGAGACTAGCCACCAAGTCCCACGTATGTCGCCGCTTGAGCACCTTCCAGTCCTCGGTGCTTGCCATTCCGTCCCCCAGCATCTTCAACATCCACCCTCGTTCCTTTTTCCAATCATCTGTGCTGCTGCTGTAGAGCATACTAAACAACATCGGAACGTCTGAAACGTCGAGTTCGGGACGTTGCAGCAGGAAACTCGAAGTGCGTTTGTAAATGAAGTTTGATGGGTAAAAGATACCGCGTAGTGCGTGCAGAAGGATGAGCGTCGTATACGCCGGAAGTCGGTGAGGCGGATCGTCCGTATTCGCTGGTGGATACGTGGCATTCTTGAGTAGGCGAAACACATACTGGACTTGAGGCGATTCATGCATATTGGATCTCTGGAAGGAAAAAAAAAGTTTGGAATGATACACCTACAGATACAGACATCTCACCTGTAAGCTCTCCGAAATACTAGCAATCTGGCAGAGAGCCGTTTCACGTATGCTTACATCTTTAGAAGATAGGCATCGAACGAGCAAACTGACGATGTTGGTCCGGAAAACCTTGACCCAGCCTAAAGCGGTCGTTGGAGGACACTCGGCGAGCATCTGTGCACACAACGCAACCACCATCAGTGGATCGTACATCGAACCGTCCGCGGGGCTGTTCCTCGCGCCTGTCTCTTCCCCAAACCGCCTCCACGACGGAAATGTAAGGCAGGTTCGGAGCACATGGACGGGATCGAAGCTCTGAACGACTTCCAGTGCGTTGGAAACAGTCGCGTCTGGGGACGGAGACCATCGAGAAAATAACACAGACAGGGACGTGCGTCTTTCTGTCTCGAACAGTCTCATGATACCAAGAAGCCGCCTGTCGGCCGCTGACATCGTTCCTCCATAGACCTGAAAGAGGGGTTCGAGATGCGAAGGCTGACAGGAGTTCGTAGGATGCATTCGGAAAAGCGCATCGAGAAAATGAGCTCCCTGGTTCCGTTGGGATGAACTGCCATGCTTCCCAAAAACCATAACGAATTGTTGGTGTTGAAGAACGTTTTGTAGGAGTCGGTTGGCGACGACGGGCTAGATGATAATAATCAAATCGATGAGACGATAACTGATTGGCGCATGCCCTGACTTACCTTGAGCGGGGTTCTGTTCGTCAACACGACAGCGAGATCGAGCATACTCGGGTCCGACAGGTGACGTTGAATCAAAGTGGCCAACAGCGGCTCCACCAAATGCGGCTTGAGCGTCTTTTGCTGCGTTACAGCACATCCTACGTGCACAATTCAGTCGGGAATGAACGGAAGGGAGTCCTGGAATCACTTACTGAGATTTTCTAGGGCCATGCTGCCAGAATCGTCTGAATCCCCAGGCTCGCTGGAAAGGTGTCGGACGACCCATCGCAACGCACGATCCACAATAGTCGTCGTGAGATCGTCACAGCCAGATCCGAACAGCTTACGTGCAAGGAACGTTGTTTCGAACGCGATATTTGTGAGCGGAAGTGCTTCTATGCGTGCTTGCAACGCAGACACTAGTCGATCTCGCCTCGTCCCAGACAGTTCTAGAATTCTATGCATACAGTCGAGATGTCGCGTAAAGCGAGAAGTGTGGCGTCGCGCACCAGGGAAAAGGTGGTTTGATAACTCATCAAGAGCGTCGTCGTCAACCTGCGATAAGTCCTGATCGATCAACGCACTGCAGTCGAGAAAGGCAGCGAGCACCGAGGTGAACGTCGAAATACCAAACCGGGACCATTGTTTGGTGTTCAACCAAGTCGCAAATGCTTGTATAGAAGCCGAGTTCGAGTACAACAAGGCAATGATGATACCCTCCATGGAATCAGTCCAGGTTTCCTTCTCGAGAAAATGAGATATCAGGCTGGAAGGGAAGGTTCGAAGATCGTCCAAGTGGGTTTGTCCGATTCGTGATAGGACCACAGAAAGGGGCTGTCCTTCAGTGAAAGCAAGCTGTCCGTCGAGCCCTAAAGGAAGCCGAGACAAAAGGGACGTCGAGAGCATGTCTCCAAGTAGCGTAGACCGAGGGAATGAAGCGTGTAGTTCCAAGAGTTTCGGTGCTGGGATTTTTGGTACGGAACCTGCGCATGTCTTATATTGAAGAGCGTCCAGGACGTCCTCCAACATCTCATATCCCACCGCGTTCCGTCGTCCGACGGCCTGGAAAATATCGACTGCAGAAAGCAATTCTTCGGTACTCATGAACTTTATCCAGGGCCGGACAGGCTTTAGCTTAAAGGGATGGCGTTAGGTCCTTTTCAGAAGAAAAAGAACCACCACCAACTTCGTCGACTCGATCCAATGAAAGCGATATCTTCATTGTCTGCATCCAATGAGTACCGATGGAAGACAAGCACGCCTTGTCTTCAGCGTCGCTCGGGTCGAACGTTGCGTTAATAAACTCTCGCAGAGCTATGAAGAATGTTATCGCTCAAGAGCACATCGATCAACACAACGTCCCACCTTCCTGAATTTTATCAGCGAGATCCTGCGACAGGCAAAGTATTTGAATGGTATTGCTCTGAATAACGGCTGCCTTCAGTTGTCGTAGGTCTTTCTCGCTCAAATAGCCTTTCGCCCGAGTAAGTATATCAGAGATGAGAGAGAGTAGCGCAGCCGTTAGGTCGTAACAACCAACGGAGACACCAATACCATGGGTGACGAGACGGATTGCGTTCTCGAGATGAATCAACGTCGCCGGACGAGCATAAAGAGCTGACAATAGTGTGTCGCAAGTTTGTCGGTCCTGAAGCTGCCGGAGGGAACAGTGAAAGAATATCCAGTCGAACGCCCCATCAACTAGAGGCCTATTCGAGTCACGATGACCAAACGACAAGGAGAAGAAGCAAAGAGCGCTTACCTCTCAGGCAGAAGCTTCAAGATTCCCGAGTCCCACATGTGACCGTGATAGGGATGAAGGTAGTCGACGAGAGCCCAAAGCGCTGGCTCGTAGAATCGCTGAATGACAAAGGCAAGACGAGACAAGTCGGCAGCAGAGAGTTTCGCATCTACTAAGCGGAGCCAATCGACCAACTCGAACGCATTTGTCATGCGAGCACTCTCCGATGAAGCTGGAAAAGGGTGAAATTGTGATAAGAAATGAGGATCATTCCGCATAACGAGAGAAGCGACTCACACATGGGGATCTGCTCGATACGATCAAGGAAAGTCGCAATCGTTTCGTCACCTGGTTCTTCAACCGTATGGCTATCGTCGTCCTGGAGATGACACAGACACGCTCTTGCAATAGATAATTCTCGTTTTATACCAAAACAAATGCTTGGATGATCTGAGAACAGTTGTCCGGTCGCAACGCTATTGTCTAGTTGGTTGAGTATGGCAAGGAGATTGCGATACCTCGAGTCATCTTGTTTAGCTGCCAATAATACCAGTAATCTCCGAATAAAAGTGAAGACGGCAAGAGTATCTGACAGCGTCATCAATGACCCGCTGACTTTTGCAGTGACCTGTTCGAGTACCGTCATGAGCAATGGGCTAGCGAATAGCCCTCTCGAGTGGACATCGGTGATAGAAGCAGTGGATTGTACAAGGGCCGACATGGTCTCCATGTAACGATACGGAGTCTTGATACACCGCTGAGCACAGTCGTCCAGGAAAGTTACGGTGGCCTCCACCTCGTCTGTCAACGACGTGCCGTCCGGAGCTTCGGTACCTTGTCCTCTGCGTACAAAGTGTAATGGCAGAGCAGCGAGCCATACCTCTACTTCGTTCGGATTCTCTTGGAATAGCACGCTCTCGGAAAGAACGTGTTGCAAGAGTTCCTTTAACGTTATCCGAAGTGCCTGTACGCGGCTATTGCAAAACGTTTTCAAGAGAACATAAAAATACGTGTGAGACGACGAGGCTGGTACGAACAGCTGTTTAGTCAACAAAACATGGCAAGATAATCTCACCTACCAACTTTGCCAGTCCAGGTGAACTGATCACTTCCGCTGAGCAAACGGAGAACATGCAAATGCTTCACGCTCTGCAGCGCCGTGGAGGCTTCCTTTCTTTTGCCTTCCTGCTCGGGTGCGCCAGTCTCGTGGTCGTCGGAAAGAGAGGCTAACGATCCCTCAGCCAAGTTGAAAACGAGCTTCCCAACCTCGAATCTAGCTTCGGCGACAACCTCCGGCAAGCATTCTTGGTAGAGCCAAAGAAGCCTCTGGGCGCTTTCGCTCAACAACGCATGCTTGGTCGTGTTTGGAGAAGCTAACGGTTGCTGCGAAAAAGCAACGATGACCTGAAACTCCGGAACACGTCGTCTTGCTTCTTTTTCAACGCCCCTTCGGTGGCGACTCCATTGTCCTTCTTCTTCTTCCTCCAACACGGATTCCACCATCTTGAACACGCGTACGACCTCGGCGAGCTTTCGTAGACATTTAGCCAGTATAAGTGCGGTGCAGTGCTGGACAATTGGGGTCGAAGCAACCTGTAGCCCTTTCGTGAAAAGAGTTTTCGAGCCCGCAAAGGGAAGTAAATTAGCCATGGTAATTGAAAGCGGCGGAGGAGTAGGGTTATAAAGCTCGCTGTTGCTTGGCAAGAGAAACGAATGTACAGGAACAGCTTGGGAAAGGACCTGTCCTGCAAAAGAGATGTTGGCGATCCATTTTGAAGAAAGTCGTGGCTCGAGAGTGAGCGAAGCAGCTGACCAATACCTAACACGAACGTCAATTACTTTGGATCAACATAGGAATTGACTAGTGCACATACCCAGCAACGAGTTCTGGACATGCTGCTATTATCTTGAGCGCCAGTTCTTGTTGTCGAGGGTCTTCGTTCACTTTCAACGTTCGCAGTATATTCGCCAGAATCTTATTATATATCTTGCCCGTATAAGCACCTTTTGTTCGGGAAACATCGATGTCTTCTTTGTCGGCAACTCCACCCTCGTCAGAGTCACGAGGATACCATCCGCGATCTTTAAAGCAAATGCCTTTTCCGGGATGTGTGCATATGGCCAAGAGAAAGTGGTGGACGACATCAGCTGGCACATGTTCTCCTCCGGGCCCTTCGGCAGCAGCGCGATCATACAACTTCAAAAGCTGAATCGTTGTCAAAAAGAGGTATCTCAACTACAAAAGCAGTATAGGACTCACGTGCGAGATCGTTACTTCGTTGAACAAACCCAATTTGATGGTTCGTTTGACTTTGGGATCCAACCAAACGTCCTCCCAAGACGCCTGGAGAACCTTTTGTAAAACCGTGTAATGATCTTGTACTAGCCCCTTAAATATGTTCGTAAACGCCTCGCGTCGTTGCTCTAGAAACGCTGCCTTTACGGCTGGTGCTGTATCTCTGTCGACCATCGATAAAACGAACAGGATGTAGTAGGTGCGAATATCTTCTCTATCTTGTTGAGATTTAACTGGGCTGGCGTTTTAAGTTGGGCTCACCAGGCCGAACAAGGACGTCCTCTTCTATCACCTTTCCCCTCCTACGCATATAGAGTAATTTCGGTAAGCTCTACATAAAATTAAGTCACAGAACGACGAAAAAACGTGGCACCATACCTTGCTGTCCCAAGGAAACGTTTCAAAGACGGACTTGCGTTCTCGTCCACTCCCAAACATCGAGATGGCGCTGAATAGTTTGAGCGTAGCCAGAATCTGCTCGTTATGGCTCCCACCGACGTAAGAGTTCAATTTTCGCAACCATTGTGGAGAAAAGAGCGTCTTGATGATGGAAATACCGTAGGAATGATCCGGGAGGTGACATGAGAATAACAAGAGCAAGGATGCAAACAACGACGTGACAAGGGCTTGCGTCGACATCTGCGAAAATGTCGAGTACATGAAATCACGTCAAAAACTGGACTCACATCGTTGACGGCTCCCCAAACATCGAAGAGGTCCTTGGCAGCAGTCGAGCTTTCCATCCAAAGCTTGGCCAGAGAGAGACGTTCGTCATGCGGGGATATTGTCTCGTCTGGTTTCAGGAATAATTTGGATCTCAAGGCAGACAGAGCTGCAGGGATCATTGAAAAGCAGGAAAATTATCGACGACCAACAACGGACCTTTGGAAAGCATATTTGGATCTTGAGTGGTGCGCAGTGCTTGTTTGATGTCGTGAGCATTGTTGAACGCAAAAGCTTGAGAGCCAGACTTGGCCTTTTTATTGGGTGGACCAGACTGAGGCATGGTTGGCGGTTGTTTGGATCTAAAGCTTTTACCAAACAACTTCAACTTCAACTCAAACTCAATGCTATCAAGTGCGTGACCCATGTCTTGCTTCCAGAGAGTCCAAGTATTATCTAGGCTGTAATTTTTTGGACTATTGCGATACAGACAATCTTATCCAGAAGCTTCAGGAATTACTACTGGACTTCGCCTGGTCACTTGCAATTCGAAATCATCAGAGCACCCCACGCCGAGTATCACTTTCCACATAGATTTCGTTGTCATCTTATTCAGAGGATACTGTTTATGCGACGGCCTTCAACGTGAAAGGAAATGGAGGTGGCACTGCTCGCACGCGTTTGACCGACGGCCCGCCAAAACGAACTCGATCTCGGTCACGACTCCCCATTCTGATCGACAACAAGGTCCGACATGGAACTGTCGATCAATCAATCCCCCCTCATTCACCTTTTGCCAACGTACTGTACATGTCCGACATAACAACTTGAATCACATAGTCCTACAAGTGACGATGATGTCATGTTCGAGAAGTCAAAAGACCACTTCGATTCGCTTTTTCATGGTGACGTGAAAGTATGACTTCTTTTCACTAGTGATCGCTCCCAAAATGAATCGTCGTCGTCGTCGTCCTCGGTCATCAGACTCGGATTCCGAGGATTCGACGACGTGACTAGATGATATGATTTGTGGAAAGGAGGGAAGGCAAGAAGACAAGATGTGCACATTCACCAGAAGCAATGCACTCGTTTCCGCGATCACGTCGTCTGGTCGCCCGGCACATGTCTGCTTGGTCAGTACTTGGTTGTCGGAGAGATTCCGCGTCGAGATTTCCTTGCGTTGGAGATGACAACAAGGAAGATGGCCGTAAATGTCAAGTAAATTGGGGGACAAGGAGCAGCGCCGCACGCAGGAACACGTTACTGAGTTGCAGGCTCGATGGCTCGGTGGTTCGGTGGCTCGGTGGCTCGGTGTTATCCCGAGGAACACCAGACGGCATCATTTTCGAAGCGGTGCGTTCGTCTCAACAAGTAGCACTGATCTCTGTATGGAGTGGGAGGAAGAGGGAAAGAAAAGGAAAGTGACCGGTAGACCAGACTCCCACTTCCAATACCGCAATCAGCACCGCCCAGATAAGAGCTATCATGGCGTCCGAATGCCACCCGCTGGGTTATGGCAGGCTCCGTTCTCCGGATCCTTCCATCCATGTTCACGAAATCGTCCGGCCATCAAAACTAGGGGTGGAGGACTTTTCCGGTCTTAGTCCCCACAAAAATGGCTCAGGGGTCATGTGGCACGGAAACTGCCGCAGCGTTCCGACTTGAAACGCAACCAAGTCTGTATACATACATGGTTGAACGTTGAAGCTTGAAGCTCCATGCATTCGGATACGACTGGGGCTCCAAAGGACTCCGTCTGTGCACTCCTACACCTTGTCGTTTCCAACCCCTGAAGTTTATTCTTGGAGTTTCAAAGTTTACAATTTTCCCTGAACTTTGCTCGCTCCCGTAACAAAACGCTGGTGTTTGAATCTATTCCCCAAAGGACCGTGACACGGTCCGGACGGAACGCGAGTTCCCACACCGCCCGCACAATCCGGGTCCTTTTTTTTATTGCTCTCGTACACGGTGGACGCATTGCGGTCATCTCATTTCCGACATTCCTTCAACTGTCAACTTTTTTCCCCTGCTTCTCATTCATTTTTTAGGAGAAAAAAACGATCGGAATCAGCACTGCCGAAACGTTTGAAATCGACCGGTAAGCGATATGAAACTCCATTCTCCCGGATCCAACTTTGTCAGGACCCTTTTTTACAAAGTTACGACGTACTCTGACAAAGTTGTTACATGGCGTCGTAGTCTATTTGCCACACATTCATCCACTCGTTCGTTTCGTCTAAAAATAAATAAACACCACACTTCAAGACTTGGAAGCGATCGAGGGCCATGGCAGCGCCACAGGCCCAAACTAGGATACTTTTGAACTTTTCCCCTGTTGGAACCTCGTACTTGTATTCGGTAACCTTTTGCGTTTGCGATGAACATTGTCACTGACTTATTGTTCGACTTTGACCTGATCACGGCTCCGAGTTGCGCCTTGGGACTGACACGTTCCTGCTACATAGTAGACTCAAAGTGACAAGGATACGTTGTCACTGGACTCCCCCTGATACAAACTGCGAAATTCCATCCGATCTATATGTACTGCACGTTCCCAAAATAATGCCAATCTACGTCGCATATGTCGCGACCCAGATCCAGTGTCAGTTTATGTATGCTAAGTTACAAATCCTGTGACCAAAAAAAAGACCACCGAAAACATGCAAAGCGAAGGTCACAAAAAGCTATGTGAAATGATCGAAAGAAACTCAAGGCAGTGAAATGAATGTTTGCAAACGGGCGTCATAGAAATAATTTGCTTTTAAGTACAACCTTTTTTTTTGGTTCCTCCTCTTGCCAACTCCACACACGACTTGTCTCGAAATGTTGGGGTCAAACAACATCGGGCTGCTTCACCTCACTGCTCGAGGCAGAATACTGCTTTCAGCATAAGTCCCGTCAGTCAAGCAGGAATTACGTGAGAAACACGCACGTTTAGCTTACCTCGTCTCGGACATACTCTTGTGTGGTATCTATCTTAATGGAAATATTATTCGGTCCGCGCTGATAAACACTTCTGAGACCCAACTCAACGCCAGATATAAGGCAAGGATCTTACCTTTGATGCCATGCCAACGATGCTTTGGTTCGACTTTTGTGGAAGGCCTTGGAGGGAAAGTGACATTTCGTCACTGCGAGTTTCACCCCTCAATGCCTTGCGAGCGTTTAATGTCGCAAGAAGAGAATTGCAATATACTATATAGCGATGCGTCAATATCGATTTTCGTCTGACTAGACAAAGAACGTACGTCTGCCAAGGCAGAAGTAGAAGGCGATGTAGATGAACGTGTTCGGCCATGCAGCGATCTAGCAAGACCATCAACAAACGACGTCACGAACGACACTTCCAAATATGCTTACAGACACCAGAGAGGCAACGGCGCAGATACTATTGCACTGTAAGCAGTACGTTTTTCTCACAAATCATGAATCTCACCTCGTTAAAAGACCTGTGTTGATACTGAACACGATCTAGGACCGCACTCGTCTTTCTCGTAATGATGGCCTCACAACTGACACACTTACTAATTTGTTGATCATCGTGTCAGATCTAGCGACAAGATTAGCGTTCAGAATGTACAATAAAAAGAATAGAAATATTCACCTCCGAAAACCAGTTCGCGATCTCTGCAACATGGAACAAAGTAGTATAGCAATTAGGACGTCCCCTGCGGCAGCGAGTGCATTGACCGACATCGAAAGTGGCTAGGATTTTCGTCAGCGGGATGTTCATGAGACAGGATTGCCATGTATCACCTTGAGAGTATCCAGCTGTGCAAATGTTTGCAAGTGAATACTAAACAAGCATGAGCGGCACGCCCATACGCCAAATATGAAACTGAAACGCACGCCTTAATTCCGTAGACTACGTAGCAATGTCGGTGAGAACGTTGCATATCAATGAAGTTAGGCAGCACTTACTAAGCACTAAAACTGTACAAGACCGTTTCAGTAAGGGGAATAGGATTGAGAGTATGAGACTCACCGAATTCGCCGATGACTAGCGCCATCTAAGAGAAAAAGGAGTTAGAAGAGATCAGGCATTCCGAACCACGCGACTGACCACCGATACGGTGGCGAGCAAGCTTTTATTGCTGACTGTAGAGACCTTAGTGGCGGTGCTCACGTCTCAAGAAAAAACGCACGCCTGTAAACACGCATCGCCAGAAAGGATTGAACGAAAAGCGCAGTGAAGCCCTGGGATGAATGATGAATTACGAAATAGTAGTAAAACGAATTGCATACATTAAAGAATACTTCGACCTGGACAATGAAAATGGGTCAAAGTGAGCTGCGAAGGGGGGAAAAAACCTACGATCAAACTCCTGGTAGCGAATGAGTACGAGGATTTCGTGAGCGCAAAAGCAAAATCGCTCACCAAACAATCTCGCCCAGTGCGCCTTCCACTCCAAAGTTGGTGACCAGATATGTATAAACTAGAAACTTGTAAATACGGATGTACGGGGAATGAAGGTGTACTTGCCCGTGTGCGTAATCAAGGCCTGGTGACAAGTGTCTGAGACGAGAACGGCAGCGACCTAGAATGGAAGATCAGGGACTGCATGGGCAGGAAACTGGGGAAGGACTGACGAGGAGCTTGATGTACCACGGATCAGAAGGATAACGGCCATAGTAGTACCAGGTCTGAATGCAAGTGACTAAAGTTTGGTAGTTGATGGGGTGCCAAAGGAAATGAATGAGATGGCATCAGGACACACCTCCATATAGACTACGAAGGCATGGTGAGCACGATCAGAGAGTTTACAATGTGTCATGCACTCACGTCGCCGAGACAACAACGCCGATCAGGAAGGCACCGAGACTGTAATGGATGGTCAGCGGGGGGTAGGGAGAGGAGGGGGATGAAGCGTACGTGTTATCCAAGGCCATTGGGGAGAAGGAAGGCGGGAACGGAGTGGGGAGCCATGTAGGATGGAAGGGGCTATTTGAGAGATATTGCAGGCACGGAGGTACCACGCGGGTGGCGATTTGGTGGTAACTAGGCTTCCAGCTTCCGTCATTGCAAAGCTTTCATCCGCCGCTTGAACGGGCGTGGCTTCCCTCGCCCCATTAGTCAGATCCCTGCCTTCTCGTCTGATCCTCGGCTCAGATTCCATTTTATTATCGCTCGCCTTCATCTTTGCCTTGATCAAGCCTTTCCGGGCACCGTATAACGCGACCCTGTTGCGATCCCCTTGTTCTCTTTGCTCAAGGGTCCTCTCGTGTCTCACGTTCCACCGTTTCCAAAGATATCAATGTCGTTGCAACGCAGGGTATGTCCGACAACTTACCACTCGTCCGGGAAGCCGGGTGGCTTCCAGCCTTGGCCTTGGCTCTTGGATCGTGTTTGAGACCAAGAGATGAAACTCAGGGCTTCGGAAATTGCCCGGAGGCACAGATGTGCATCTACACGTGCGGAAGCATGACGAGGATCGATTCCGGGAAGCAGCGAGGCGAAGGAATAGGAACCCTTTGCAGCCCAACCTACATACACAGCTTGCATGCACACGAGCTGCAAGCCTAACATAAGGATTGTGGTGGGAAGCGCAACTTGGGCCGACCGGAACGGGGTGAGAGTTTTCTCGCCGAAAATAGAAAAATTCGTTCGCTGGTCTTTCGAGTTTCTTTTCTATTTCCTTTCCGCAACCACCACACAACCCACATGAGGTCAATTGAATACTCGGTATGGCGCTTCGTCTTAGAGTCTAGCCTTTGAATGGCCTGTATACGAACTATGGCAACCATAACGTGTGGAACGTTTACTTCCCCAGAGTGCCATCGCCAACCTGCAGCCACTAGCCGCTTGTTCTTGGGTGCCATGATGCCATGTGTCATACGCAACGCACAGTTTTATGGTTGACATAAACCAGAGTATCAGTTCCTAAGAGAAACTTCACCGTATGTCGTAACAACCCACTCCCACCTGCATGTTTTGTGTCTAAGTATGCTGAGCGAGTCCGCAGTTACACGAGGAACAAGTAACCGCCAGTTTTTTTTCCGACTTCTTCTGATCATCAAAACAAATTCGTCGCTTCTCCCCGACCATTCGCGTAATGAAATCGACTGCACCATGCGATACATGCTCCCTGGACGTGTCTGATCAACATAACCACAGGGACTGCCTACAACGTATGTGGGCCACTAGCTCTATCGACCTGAAGTATGACCGTTACAGCGGTACATCGTCCATCACACTACATACGACCGATGCGCTCCCGCACTCACCCATTTGACTACAAGTACATAGTCCCTAGAATGACTCTCATGGATTTTCTACCCTCGTGCAGTCCTTTCATACACGTACCCCGACCCAAAGAATCATACGTCGTTCTTCGAATGGCGCACTGTGTTTATTAAAATCATGCCTATCTCGGCTTGCAATTCTTCCGATAACGTTACGGTCATGTTCAAATCGTTCACATCGCACTCTATCGAGGCCGACGTTCAAGATCCCCCCGAGCCCCAGGGAGAAGTTGGGCTCCAAGCGATGCCCGAGGAGATTGTCCGCGGTCAGCGGGCTCCGCGATGATAACGCTCGTCGTCATTTACATATGGATTAGCTCTGTGAACCTGCTTTGCAGCCATGGGAAAGCAAGGAACCTCTACGTACTTGTAGCGGCCGTAGTTGCTGGCCACGAAGATGGGCTGTTGACAGTCGTCGGGCGCGCACCTGCTGCGATGCTCATGACCTGGATTCCTCGCCCGTCGTTTCATAAATATACGATCCCTGTCCGTCGCTACCGAAGGCGTCGGCGATGCCCGAGCGTCGACGCGATAGCACTCGAGCAAAGCAAAACCTAAAAGTGCTAATGCAAGAAGTCCATAGGGATGACCTCATGCCGCGTGTCTATCGGCCCGCTCTGCTGATGCAGCAGTGTGCTTCTCCGATCTCACGGCGCCCGAGTCGACTTTAATAACTCGTATTTCTATAGCCTGAAGGTTGTAATTTTACAATAAGCCCGAGACTCATAGTAGAGTTGCAATAAAAAGAGGCAATGTCTTGCTATCCCTTGATTACTGTAAAGATTGACATTTAGGGTTGCACAAAGACGTAGGCGTTGGACTTTCTTAATGACCGGGTATACACGAGTGCCAGCGTAAATACGACTAACCGCGTAAAGATAGCAAAGCTGAACTGCTTCTTCAGCTTGCACCCAAAACTGGGGTCATCTTGGCATAAGCACTTCGGGAGGTGAGCTCGACCCTCATGTTACAAAAAGAAGAAAAAAAAAAAAAAAGTCCGCGGAGGAACCGACTGGATGGTCGGGAAAGACGACTGTTTTTGAGTTTAGCGGAGGAATCGTTAGCAAAGTGAACGATCGCGTCCGCGTCCGCTCGCTGCCGGAGAAAATTGCAAAGAGCTTCGTCTTCCCCTTTTAGAGAGCCTCATCGCGGGTAAGGAGGCATACACTTATTTTTACCTTTTTTTCTTTGAATGATGGGCGACTTATACCCGAGACTAAGCTCGGCTTTTTGAATCGAACGCAACGTGCGAAAGATTTTTATTTGAAGGAGTGAATTCGATGGAGATGTTCATCTCCTTTTGACTCCAAATCGCGTACGAGTCGGCTCTGGCAAGGTGTCCAGGACAGATCTCTGAGAAGCGCCATACGACACGTACTAGCTAAACTTAGATATGTAATGTCTGCCATGGGGTTACAACCTCAGGGCGATAAACGAGCTATGATTTAAGAAAAAGGAAAAAAAAAGACATAGTTAAACTACTAAGGGAAGCTGCGATACACATGCACACATACTATACGTTCAGCCACTATAAGTCTTAGAAAGACCCATTGGTGCTTGATACGGTTACGATAAGATAACATCAAAGTCGTCGATTTTGAAAGTAATCACATCTCCGCATCGTTTCCCAGTTGTCGCCGTATCACACCTTTTTGTTTCGTGGTCAGGTGGTATGGTGTACGATCCGATCACATCTTGTCTACAAGGCAATGTCAAATGTCTCACAAGCGCCCTGGTTCTTTAGAATTCCAGGATCAGTGCACATGGACCCCGTATTGTTTCCGAGATGCATAACACCAGATGAAGAACTTCAAGCAATTCCAAGTGCCTGACTTGCGGTTTTGTAACTTGTAAGGGGTCTGTTCGAAATAGACCCACTATAAAACCACGAGTCAGGTATATCATAGAGTCTTCTCGGACTCGATAACACATACGCTAACTCCCTTGGCCATTTTTCTACACAAACCCAGCGAGTTTATAATCAGGGTATTTCAAACTGCTTCGCCAGCGAAGAGTAACCACAGGAGATGGGGTAAAAGAGGAGGGTGTAGACACATACGTTATGGGCCTCTGGTCTGTCGAAGAGATGAAAAATATAGCGAGCGAGTTGTGAGATACGAATAAGAAATGCTGGGGCGATAAACTCAGATTGAACACTTCAAAGACCGCGATGCAGTCAAAATATGAACAAAGAAACGACCGAGTGAGAATGTTCTTCATACCCCTCGTGAACGTCTAATTTAGGTGGTCAAGCATGATTCTCTCATGGGCATGAGACGAGATACAACATACCGTTCCATGTGTAATGCTATGGCTTAGGCGAACAACGTGTTCGCACGTACCAGGATGCCTTTTTCGGAGATTTAGCAAGCGTCCAGTATGTATTACCGGTGACAAGGCACAGTGAGACTGTGAGAGTGCAAGTTCCTCCAAACCGTGACGACCGGACGTGAAACTCGCAAATAGGACCAGAAAGACCATCTCGTGTAACTTTACCTTGGGCTCACATTTGTTTGTCTCGCACGAGTGACATTGAATCTCACCAGATAGGATTAGAACAAGGACTTAATTCTGGTCGATCCCTTTCACTCCACGCGTTGCAGAGGCAACGCCGGATCATTACACAAGTCAGAAACCGACCACGATCAAGTATTTTTGTGACACTTGAGAGCAGCAGATTGGCTCGGGGCAAGGTATACATATATCGACTGCCGTGGAAGATCGCTCAATGCCGTCGCGTCCCAGGGCAAATGCAGGTGGGACACCCTAGTAACCAAGGAAACTGCGCCGGTGTGTGACACAGGCAGTCAGCAAGCCAATCAAGGGAATTCCCTGAAAATGGACAAATCAGCTTTATCAAAGGTCGACTTGCCTGTATCATATTGTACGCTGGAAACCTACAAGTATCAACGAGGAAAGTGACTGAAAAGGGGACTGAGAAAGAGCGCTCTAAATACACCTTTACATGCAGACGCGTTGCATGGTCACGAAAAGAGTCGGTGAAACTTTATGCCAGATCGACACGGATTCGGTAGCGAGAGGCTTTGAGAGAAAAGACTCTCTGTATCGGTCCGTATGACGAGAATTGATGGCTCCGTGAACGGGAAGCTAGCATGCCTGATATAAGCCAAAGATACTTCACTATGTTTTCCTGGTAGCATACTATGTCAACCAACGGCATTCATATTGAAAAGGACACTCTTAAGAGGAGAAAGCGCTCACGGATGTGCCAACCACACTCAAGAAATAGAATAAAGGCACATGCCACCAGCACCCGTCTGCGCTACCATCCGTGTAACAAGTGGTGCATGGAACCGCACCCGTGCATGCAGCATTCCACACGAGGGGGCATCTCGCTGGGTCGCTTTTTTTCGACCAGAAGGGGTGACGCTTCACGGTCGCAGAAGCGGTGTAGGATAAGTTATCGTTATATTCTCTGATAGGCTGTAATTGCACTGCCCAGCATCAGAATACACCGCTGGAAAGTTGAAATGTGTATATACTCAGCTTGTCATCCAACGCCGAGGACACGGCTAATTGCACAAGAAATTTGTACTTACCGGTCGCGTCTTGTTGAAATCGTTGGATGCAGCATTGCACTTAAGTATATATGGGCGGTGATTCGGTAAGTTCAACCAATCATGTCACAGGGACCTATGACGGTGTTCGGATGTTGTCTGGCGGCGAGCAGCGACGGCGTTCCTTCATTGGCGGAGATTGCCACGTCAATTGAGCCGAGAATGCCGCTCGGCAAATATGCTCCCATGACGGGCTGAAAAAAAAAAAGAGGGACGTGGGCCCGCAGACTCGTCAGCGCTGAATTTTGGACTCGTTAGCTTACCACACGCAAGGCTTGTCCAGAAGTCATCTCTCCACTAAGGCAGACAGAAAACGAAATCATCAAGAGTTACATGACTCGTCGAAGGTTGCGCAAGCCGAGAAACAAGTGTTCATATCGTTCCTAGTAGTTGAAAATCAGCTGGTCTCCGGCCCAGTGCTGCTCAATCTGGGCAAATGACATTACTCAACTTAGTATGAAGAATATTTATTTAATTTTAGCTGCGGACTGGTGTGCCAGGTAGTGAGCAAAACGATGGGATGATATCATGGAGAAACCTTGCAAGCAAGGTAACTTACACGGAATTTGATAAGTATCCTGCTACGAGTTGAAAACAGTTTACTGATTGCAAGGCGTTGAGGAAAGGAACGCGGATATAGTTTCAGGAGAATATGCAATGAGGTCTCACAATGTTTGGTAGCAGTCACCAGCTGATGCCCCTCATTCGCAAAAAAATACCACTATGACCCAGGTACAGCCCAATGTCCACGTCTGACACTGAGTCAGGCTATTCAACGTCGATCAAAGGCAGTGCAGTGACTATGTAAATTAAAGACCTGGAGACTTTCGTATCTCGCGTTTGCCTCGTGGATCTGTACGCTCTACAAGATTGTGCCCCATACACCCAATGCTTCACGAGACCGGTTGAAACAGAGTAAAGTTCGAAGCTTCCATGTTGGTCGGCACCGCCCAGGAGTTCAAACGTTCATCTGCAATTTAATCGTTCACGTCATAAAATATGTAGTCAAACATGCACCATCGACACCATTTCAAACCGAGCGTGTTACACCGTGACCAAGGACCACTGTCAGAAAGTCCGCCGTTACGTTTTCAATCGCTCTCCGCACCGTCTTCATCGGACGAATCTTCCTGAGCTGGGGTGCCACCCCAGAGCCGGTTGAGGAGGTTCCGCACCACACGGATGGGCATTGGCTAGAAAAGAAAGGGAATCCATGCTCAGAAAAGAGGGAAAAAAAGTTAAAGAACCCCGCCGTGCTCACCGCGACGTCTTCCTCTTCTTCATCTTCGTCTTCCTCGTCTTCCTCCTCTCTATCTTCATCTGGATCCACTCTATCATCAAACACGCCACGCGGCACACCGTTCGCGTCCTCCGCGTCCTCATCCAGCAACTCCCCAGGCATCGCACCACGATCCGCCAAACCGCGTTGCACGCCACCCGCCGCTTCGTCCCCAACCCCAGCATCCGCCTCACGCATCATTTCAGCTCCCATCATCAGCTCGTGCATTTGGTCCTCTGGCATCTCAGCAAGCATTTGCACGAACTCGACGACCCCACCGGGCACCTGTGCAGCGATCCAGGGGTTTTGTTCGTAAAAAGCGAGAATTTGCGCCCGTGTGGCCGCGTCCGGAATCAGGCGGGCAAGCAGCCTCTCTTCGGCTTGCGTGCGTCTCCGCGAACGGGCGGCGGTACTGATTGCAAAAGGGTCTTCGGAACCGACGAAAAAAGCAGCGTCGTATGTAGAGAGGGCGGAGGGAGGAGGGAGGGGATCGCATGCGACGTGTCTGCCGTGCATGATGTCAGGTGGTATGAATGCGGTGAGAGCGCGATTCTGGGACTGAGCATGTGTTTGCTCAAGTACAAAGACATGACGATAGATCGAATGACGCAGGTCGAGCGAGGAGAAGGTGCGGAGGAACCGGTCGCGGATAGGGTGTGTGCGTCGTGCGGAAAGCATCGATAAAACAGAACTTGTTGTGTTTGAAAGCCATGAAGCATGACCAGAAGACTTCCACAGCGGGGAGGAGCGTTGCGCATAGAGATGAGAAAGGAGGTGAAGAATACTTTCCTCCGGGGACAAACCACTGAAATATCATCAGTCGGTAATGAATAGAAAATGCCGGCGCCTACGTTCTGTCCGTGTGAATGCGAAATGACTTGTGGCCTCGTATCTCAGCAGAAAGTGAAATATCACATTTATCAGCGAGAAGGGGGACTATGGGCGGAAACTCGAGAATTGCTTGTCGAAGCACTTCGGTGCTCTCTTCTGTGAAATCCTAAGGGGTGACGATCAAAATTATTGAATGAGGAGTAACGAACAATAGCACCTCTCCTCGATCCTTCTTTTCTTTCTCTTTGGCTCTCAGGATCAGCGCCCTTGCATATAACCAACCAGGTAAGACACTTGGATCTACGTAATTGACGTGATCTCCTTGAGGCGAGCTCCGATAAACTGTCCACAAGTCCAATAGCCAATCCCCCATGCCTGCCTTGACACAGAGATAGTCAAAGTGTAAGTAGGCGCCGTGAGGATCTGACAGAGGTTCGAGGGAGATAAGTAGCCGAGCATGTTCGAACGCTGTCCGGGGACAACCACGACGTTGTAAGTCTCTAAATACATCATGAGCGCTCGTTCAGTATGAAATGGATCCGAAAATCGGCTCACATAACTTGTCGATGGATGGCGAGAAAGAATGGTCTGTTCTCCACCCGATCAAAGTCAAGTCGGCTAATTCCACTTGTAAAACTGAACGCGCCAAGGAATGCACGTTCATAGGCGTAAAGGGCTCGTGAGACATAGTCAACTGATTGGCCGTACTCTGGTGAAATGCATCAACGTCAGCGAAAATAAAGACAAAAGTGCTCGACAGACCTTCACGATGCCGGTAGACTTCTGCGAGCTGGAGCAGTGTATCTGCATGCCAAGGCATTCTCTGCAAGACACGCCATAGCGTCTCAGGATCTGTATTGACCATTTTAGTAGAAACTCATCCATTCAAAAGCATATATGGACGTACCGCCAGTCATGACAGCCTGTATGAACGTCTTCGTGACGCCCTTGTAACGTTTACTGTACTCCACTGTCCACCACTTTGCAGGGCCGGCGGGACCTTTGTTCACCTTCCTAGCCGTCTCCTCTTCCGTGAGGGGTCGTGCTGACAGGCCTTCCCGTTGCTTGATCATACCCCAAGATGGTTGGGGACGTGTTAACTGGGAGCGCTGAGCCTGTGGTTGTACTCCGCGACGCCTTTTACTGGGAGAGGACGCAGATGTAGTAGCCTGGGCAGCTGTGACGGCTTTAGACCCGAAGAACTTCTTGAGCTCGGATTCCGCGTCAAGGTGAGAAACAGAAACTGAGAAAAGGGCAGAGAGTTTCGTTGCTCGCGCATCTGTAGATGAGCTTGGTGGAATCTGTTGCAGATCCGGGTACCTGGAGAGTCAGATGAGCAATGACAATCGAGGGAGATGTCCAGATGGACATACTTGACTGAGAGTTCTGCAAGCGCCTTGTCAAGATCGTTCTCTTCATCTTTCTTCTTGTCTTTGCTTTTCGCCTTCTTGGAAACAGGCTTGGAACGGGAAGCCGATTGAGGTGGAATTGCGATCGCGTCGCCTTGTGCTGCAGTCGCGGCAGTCTTTTTCTTTTTCTTTTTCGTCTGCATACCTGTTAGATGAGATCCGATATGTACGTTTTTCATACTTTGCGAGACTTTGTAGGCTTCGTAGCGTCCTCGCCCTCGCTTTCAGGCTCTTTCTCGTCCTCTGGCGTGAAAAGCTGGATTCATCGTCACGATCTCTCTCGCAGAATCCTTTGGAACAAGACTTACCGCCGCGAAACCGGTCTTTGCAGGCGCCACCGACTCTTCCTCACTGGATTCGTGTAGATCGATGTTTGTCGGCGCCTGAGAAGGCTTGCTGCTGGCGAGGACGAGGAGCTCTTCTTGTTCTCGTTGCTGGCGTTTGCTCAGTCTGGGTGGCATGGTCGCTATCGAACCATTTGCCCCTTGGATGTAGTACACAGCCTCTCATGTAAGAGGATTGGTCGACTCTCCGTATTCTCACGTGAACACTTTTCCGTCCAGCTCGTGCTGCCCAGTGCCCACCGTCGCGCCCGAACTACGCGTCTTCAATGTGCTACCTTCCAGATATCTGGAATTGGGACGTCACCGAACCCGGCAGTCCGAAGAATGCGGTACTGCACACTACACGATTATGCCACGAAGGCTACGACATACATATTGATGCCACTGAAAGGTTTTTGACTGGTGAACTCTTAGGAGGCTGCATGTATGCTATCTTTTGACTCTCATCGTAGGGTGTGCTCTATCGATCCTGACGTATGCAATCATTGACCCATCTGCACGGCCTGCACAAACCTTTGACACCCACATTTAGCCTTGCAGCCACTCGCAATCTGTTGCCGATATTCAACGACCTGCTTACAAGGTACGCTTCTAGTTATACTTGTTACTGCGCATGTGGAATACATGACAACGCAGACAAAGGCTGTCTAGGATGACCTTTTTCAGGACAATCCCAATGGTTCAGTGATCGGAGTCCAGGAACGGTAAGTATCTTAAAGTTTCGATGCAGAAAATGCATTGTTCACATTTTGAACAGGGATGAGCCGCGTATCATGCGTCCATTATGAATGTCACCAGGATGTATGAAGTCTAAAATCCAATTCCAAGTCTCGACACGATCGGTATCGCCGGCTTCTCATACGATCTTGCCTCCTGAAGGGGAAAGATTAGCCGTCGCCACTGTTTTTGGGTGGACGAGCAACACCAAGTCATCGACTATCTTTTCCTTTTCGGGCATCTGTTCCCTGGAATTCTAATGCTGTCAAATCCATGAACGAATTTTTCGAGGAATGCTGAATGATAGTATGGGTGCCATCTCTTCCCAGTTGTTTGCAAAGACAACCGAAGAATGGGGAAATGGTTTAGTAGAGGGAAACAGGACAACTTGAAGTCCATTCTTGGCCTTTTGAACGAGTATTTCGGATGGTATTTCCTTTATTCCAATAATCAAGCAGTGTGCAGGTCAAGGCAGAGAGTACCGATTCAGGACTTCATATGACAGAGGAAGCCATCGCACAAGCAAGTATAAAATTTATGTAAAAGCACAGTAATGATGATCGATTTTGGCGATACAGATGGTACTCCTTTTCGCCGGCTACACCATATATAGTGAACATTACACCTTTGCTATCTATACGCGTTCTGAAATCCGTCTTCAGTCAGCATGACCGAGCGATCACATGGGCTTTTCCATTTTGAGTTTCATTTCCGCTTTTTTGCATGTGCAAAAACCAAGGCGTCCAAGATCCGAGACAAATTCCGCGAGGAACTTTTGCGGCTCGACGGCAATCCAACATGGGATCAATCGACGAGTGGCTGCCATACCTCGATTAGCAGTGGTGCACGAAACATCGCGCGTAGTATGTGTCTGCTAATTCTCACCGAGTATACCTTCACATAATGACGGTGATAGGCCACCAAGGGCGACGTAACTCCTTTAGGTGATCCGATCGATACTCGACTCTGCAATCCCCTGTGAACCAACTATCGATTCCCAGCCTATCTGCAGAATGAGTGATAACGTTATCGCTTAATAGGTTCTACGGGCATAGCCGAGCCCAATTGGCGAGTTATGACTCTTGGAGGACAGCCAGCAAAAAGGGAGATCAAGGTCAACTCACGATTACCCAAAACAAGAACGAGTGAAGCCCATCCATTCCAGTTTGCCGATGGGCCCAGTGGCACAGTTGTCACCGTCCCCATTTCATCCCTCAACCGCTCCACCGGACCCAGATGCAAAATAATTCCAGCGATTTCGATGGCTTCATGAAGGCGGCGGCGAGCGAAAAAGAGATACAGGATCATAAGCGTTTGTTGATGTTCGTAGATGGACCCAGAAAATGCATTGGGAAGCACTTCGCTGTCGCTGAGTTCAAGGTATATACTCTGGTTGAGAACCTGACATACGAACTCGAATTAGGCTGTTCTCTCTGTGCTTGTCCGCAACTTCAAATTTCAGGAGGTCGGACAGAGTTAGGTGTCGCTGGTGGCATCCTGCTATGCCTGAAGATTCTATGCGAGGATGGATCCCAGGACCCATGCGGGTCAGGGGGATCGTGTGAATTGCGCGTTATGCATGAGTTGCACCATTCTATTCATGATCATCAAATCCATCGATATGACGCTAGAGCATTCTGATTTCCGAACATGTTTACGCGAAGTTATCCCTCCGTATTTGTAAGTTGGCATTGTGATCCCGATGCGAAGGAAACGCATGCTGCTGCGTGTCATTTCTGATTTCTGAGCATTACGGCGAGGTTTACCCTGCCGCATTAGTAAGTTGGCCGATAGGTCGAGGAAAAAGCCTGCCACGTCACTTCTGATTTCTGAACATGTTTACGGCGAGGTCCGCTCCATTATTAGTAAGTTGGCATTCATGATCCCGATAGGACGGAAAAGCGTACTCTTTGGTCTTTGCTATGGGATCAGGACGTCGGAAGAACTAAATATATTGCGTAGCGATTATCTAAACTGGATAATTACGTGCGGTACGCGAGGGAGTGAAGGGAGGAGGTTATGGACGGGGAAGATGTCGGGCGGAAGTGCGCAGCGGCTCCAGGCGGGGGTAATCCTGCAGGTGAGGCATCCTCGCAGAACGCTGGTGCCAGGATGCGCTCGCGCCCGGGGCCCCAGATAGAAAGTGCTGAGAGGTGCCGGAGACAGGAGTCGTAGGAGAAGGGAGCGGCGGGTGCGACGAAATGCGGAACGGACCGGACGGAGTGCAAGAGAGAGAAAGGCACGTGCCATACCGCTCTGTGGCTGCGCTGTTGCCTCGCTGTGCCACAGGCCGCCACTCCGATGACAGATGCGGTCGATGATTTCCGATCGGCACGCGGATTGTATAATCTGTTCTTCGACTGAGATCCTCGCTTAGGAAAATTCACATTCCCTCTGCTCGATTCTTTCTCATGATCAGGGTTACTCAGTGACCAAGTACGTGACGTGATTTAGTGATTGACACAAATATCAAAACGCTGCACTTATAACAGCCTGCCTATAAGAAGGTAAGAATGTCACCCAACCCGCCACCTCTTCTCATCACATCATGCAGACTGGTTGGACAGTGGTCGACACCCATCCGACCCAAGGGCGCACCTTTCAACGTCCTCTCAACGGGGCCGAGTTCGGTTTCTTCTGGGATGGCGAATTCAACGGGTTCGCAGACAATTTACATCACATCCATCTGCGTCTCTCCAACGGCGCTCAAGACGCACACCTGTTTTCCAAAGACAACATCGTGAGGGCGTGGCTCTCTGCTAAGAGGCGGTACCCGCTCGTGGCGGCCACCGTGCAAGGACGAGGGCTAGATGTTGAGGCACTTGCAAAAGCGAAGGTGGACGATGATGACGCTTGGGAGCTCCACTACGTCGTCCAAGAAAGCAATCTCTCCATCGTTCGCCCGAACGAGATCGTCTTTGGGGAAGTGGCTAATGAAGAGGAGGCGCGGAAGCAGGTCGCTGCGATCCTGGACGGCCCACGTTCGCTGTCTGCGGAGCTGCTCGCCCAGCTGTATGTCTTCCGCGAGACCAATTCCGAGGACGTCCTTCACATGATGACGTTCGTGGCACATGGTATTACAGACGGGACGTCGAACAGAACCATCGCGCGGTGTTTATTGGATACCTTGGCGAGGGGTGGCGAGCCGAACGCTGAACCTCCTCAGTTACCAGTGGAGGAAAGATTGGCAATGTCGATTTCCTTTACGGAGCTGGAACCTATGGAGATTCGCTCGCTCAGTTTGGCGAGGCGGCGATGGCGGAAGGCAATCGGGGCAGTCATATCGGATATCAGGATGCGGAAAAGCCAGGTAGGTACACGAGAGTGTTCATTTTGACAGAGACAATGGTGACTGACTTTCTGTCAGGGGAGTCATACTCTTCCTCGTTTCCGCCCACGAGGCCCCACGTACCAAGCCCCCACACGATCTGGTTACGTCTCCACCACGCTCACGCCTGCACAAAGCACCGCTGTGATGGCGAAGTGTCGTCAGCACAAAATCACGTTTGGGAACAGTTACACCGTGCTTGCCCAAGTGGCAATGACCCGAGTTATTTACCGACGGTATCTCCGGGGCGAGATCTCCGAAGAAGAATGGGACTATCGGAAAAAAGTTCCACATGTCAGTGTGGGTCCAATTAACATGCGCCCATATCTCGACAAGACATGGTTCGAGAAGGGTGGGGGAGGGGAACTTATGATGTCCGTCAGCATATACATCTACAAGCTCCCGTTCATGACTCTAGGCGGGGCGGACGAGCGACATCGCAGTCAGGATAGGGAACACGTCAAGAATCACCTCAATTACTCTGATGGCGCACCAGCGTTTTCGGATCTTCTCACGTTTGACCGGTTCTTACACCGTGCTAGTTTGGTCAAGAAACAAGTGGCACAATTTGTGAACCACCCGTTGTTGCATGAGATCGTGCAAGCCGCGGGCATGATGTACAGGGGACTTCACAAATCCCGTGTCTTGCAGTGGGTCAAAGCTGGTCATGACTGCGATGAAAATTCGGACGATTTTATGGCGGACGTCTCTGCATTTTGGGCTCCAGGAGGATCTAGCCTCGGTAACGTGCGTCTCGTGCTCCTTGTGTGGCAGGCTGATTCTCACCTCTGGTCTTGTCGCTAGATTGACAAAATTTTCCCGTTAGAGTACCCGTTACCGAGCACGGACCCACTCTCACCTTATTCCTCGGTTTCACATCCTTGCAAGGCAGGCTACGTCGTCCCACTCGCTACCTTGCCCGACCTTGCGCCTGAAGCTGAGAAGAACCCGAAAATCGTGGTAGAGCGCGCGAGTTCCCATCTGCACCCGCGTCCTGGGGAGCTTTACCTCGGTGCGGTCACCACTCGTGGGCAACTCAACTTGTTTGTCTTTTACGATGGAAGTGTGTTCGAAGAAGGACTTGTGAGGGAGTGGTTGGGTGAAGTGAAGGATGGGATGTTGTGGTACCTTGGTCAGTGAAGGTGTTTGTGATGATAGAGTGGAACGTCGGTGGACTCGGTCAGTAAGTTCGTGATAGAAGTTGGAACCCATATGAAGGAACCGTATGACAAATGCAAGCGAGTCACGCCGCAACGCCTGTACCTCGTCTACATTTCCATCGTCGATCGCTGTGTCGTCACCAAACTTGGCAAGAGGCACAATCCCTGCCAACCATCGTCTAGTCGCTATAGAACCAAGTGAGGGTGGGTGGGCGCCGAGCAGCTGTGAGGTAGATCGTCCACATCTAGACGAAGCGACGGACTACCTGAACGAAGGAAGTCACGCAGTACATTGCCCTGCGAGCGCCGGTGGCGGGAGGGTGCAAGCAATGGAACAGACCGAGAGACCGAGAGTGGCTTCGTTGAAGCCGAAGAGACCGGATGGGAAACGAGAGGGCGAAAATATATTCTCGTGCATGAACGGTGACCTCTGCAGAGTTTCAGCACTTCAGCAACTCATCTGCCAGCTGAACGTCTTTTTCTCAAAAAAAAAAAAGAAGTAAGTTTTCCATATTAAACAGTACAACCATGGTCCATAATAAAGCAACGAACGAGCGACCGCAAAACATTCATACAGGGTTCACTAGCACTAAGCTCCGATGTGCACGTAGACAATTCGTTGATCGATCGTAACATCATCCACTTCATTCGTCGCCCTCTGCAACGCGCCCGCAGCATGGGTATAATCCAATCGACCCGACCCGTCAACCATGTTCTCGTAAAACCTGGATGCAATCTTGTTCGCCTGCTTGTCATCCACCGCCCACATCGTTCCAATCACAGAACGAAACCCAGCAAAATGCATTGCCGACGCCAGATGGATCATCTCGTCCGGACTATGCGAGTCCCCGACTGTCGTATGGCAAGCCGACAAGTATGCAAATTCGGCGTTCTCCAACTCGCATTGCATAATGTCTTGCACCGTGAATCGCCCGTCATGCAAGGCAAAAGCCGCCTCGAATGGCTGTTCCCGGTTCGGGATGCCGTGGCATGCAAAATGAACCCATTCGTTTCGATTGAGCTCTTCCTGGACCCGTGAGATACACGAATCTGGACCTTCAATCGAAGTGAAAGCGGTAAGTTCACCGATGCGTTTCCCAATGGCAGCCAATTCGATTCCAACTGAAGCGAGCTTGCTCTCCCCGATGGCGCTTGCCTGTCCCATGGCAATGAACTGCTTCCTTTCACTTGAGGAATTTGATGGGCTTTGTCGTCTGGCATGGATAAGGGCGGTAAGCGAGGGGGTATAAGACGAGATATACAGACGAGCCAGTCCGAGTTGATCCTTTCTAAACGGAGCAGCACCATGCAACGGTAAGAGACAAAATTCGACAGTAGGACACCACCAGATCCGTGAGTGAAGCGATTGCATCGTCTTGAGGACGTCGACAATCGGAGAAACTACTTGATCCCAGATATCGCGCAAAATCATTTTGAACTCCTTGCCCACCTCCATCCGCTTCGCACGAACACTCAATTCAAGGACCCTCGATGACAAGGCTCGAACGCCGTCAAGTGTGACCCTTAGCGGAATGGGAATGGGATCCCGGTCGATTAGGACAACAAGAGCATCGCAGCCATACTTGCTCGCGTTGACAATGATGACGGGCCCCTCGCTCGCAGCTAGTTTCAATTCGGGAAAGAGGGAGGGAAGAAGAAAACGCGAGAGGCCGGGTAACTTGCGAATACTCTCCACGACATTTTGCAATTCAAAAGTGTGATGGCAAACACGATCATGTTGATCTGGGCCGGATAAGTGAAGGGAATTGCGAATGGCCGTAGTCAGTTGGGTAAACTTATCTGCCAAGGTGTTCCCTTCTGGGCTGGAAACTCTAACATCATCAACTGGTGAGCGGAGGCGAGTAAGCTGGCTCCAAAAGACACCCCGACCCTGTTCAACAAGTTGGACAGCTTTGATAGGAGATCGGTTCCGAAGACAAGTAGAGAAGGCGTCCATCGCGAGTGATGACACGTGGTCCCTGAGAAGATCTAAATGCTGGGGCAAGGATGGCAAAATTGCGAAATGTCGAACAAGGAACTGAAGACAAGTTTCATATGCCAGGATTGTCGAGGGGTGGTGGAATTCTTCGGCGACACGAATCCATGCCCTGGCAGCAGATATGTCGTCAAATGAGATCATTTGAGGTGTATCAGCAAGCTGAGCATAGAGCGTGAATATTTCTTCCTTATCACTTGAATGTGTGTAGTGCATAAATCGTGTATGAAAGAAACCCGCAAGACTACACAAAGAGTCTGAACGATTAGGGTGCCCCTGGGGGCGGAGCAGAAGAACCTCTTTGTTAAGGTGAATTGCCTCATCTAGATCCTCTATAGCTCCCAGTTTGTCGTACCGAGTACTGAGATCGACCGCAAGACTATGCAAAGAAAATGAACGATCAGGGTGTCCCTGCAGACGGAGCAGAAGAGCCTCTTCATTGAGGCGAATTGACTCATTGAGGTCCTCTATGGCTCCCAGATTTTTGTACCGAAGACAGAGATAGACTGCACGACTATGCAAAGAGTCTGAACGACCAGGGTGTCCCTCTAGGCGGAGCAGAAGAGCCTCTTCGTTGAGGCGAATTGCCTCATTTAGGTCCTCTATAGCCCCCAGTTTGTCATACCGAGTCCTGAGATAGATTGCAATACTATGCAAGGAGTCTGAACGATCAGAGTGTCCCTGTGGACGGAGCAGAAGAGCCTCTTCATTGAGGCGAATTGCCTCATTGAGGTCCTCTATGGCTCCCAGTTTGTCGTGCCGAGTGCTGAGATCGACCGCAAGACTATGCAAAGAGTCTGAACGATCAGGGTGTCCCTGTGGGCGGAGCAGAAGAGCCTCTCCGTCCAGGCTAATTGCCTCGTTTAAGTCCTCTATAGCTCCCAGTTTGTTGTACCGAGTGCTGAGATAGACTGCACGGCTATGCAAAGAGTCTGAATGATAAAGGTGTCCCTGTGGGCGGAGTAGAAGAGCCTCTTCGTCGAGACTGATTGCCTCGTTGAGGTCCTCTATAGCTCCCAGTTTGTTGTACCGAGTGCTGAGATCAACCGCAAGACTATGCAAAGAGTCTGAACGATCAGGGTGTCCCTGTGGACGGAGCAGAAGAGCCTCTTTGTCGAGGCTAATTGCCTCGTTTAAGTCCTCTATATCTCCCAGTTTGTTGTACCGAGTGCTATAATAGACTGCAAGATTATGCAAAGAGGATGAACGATCAGGGTGTCCCTGTGGGCAGAGCCGAAGAGCTTCTTTGTTGAGGCAAATTGCCTCATTTAGGTCCTCTGTGGCTCCCAGTTTGTTGTACCGAGTATTGAGATCGACCGCAAGACTATACAAAGAGTCTGAACGATCAGGGTGTCCCTGTGGGCGGAGCAGAAGAGCTTCCTTGTTGAGGTGAATCGCCTCATTTAAATCCTCTATGGCTCCCAGTTTGTCGCACCGAGTGCTGAGATAGACTGCAAGACTATACAAAGAGTCTGAACGATCAGGGTGTCCCTGTGGGCGGAGCAGAAGAGCTTCTTCATTGAGGCTGATTGCCTCGTTTAAGTCCTCTATAGCTCCCAGTTTGTTGTACCGAGTGCTGAGATCGACCGCAAGACTATGCAAAGAGTCTGAACGATCAGGGTGTCCCTGTGGACGGAGCAGAAGAGCCTCTTTGTCGAGGCTAATTGCCTCAATTAGGTCCTCTATGACTCCCAGTTTGTTGTACCGAGTGCTGAGATAGACCGCAAGACTGTACAAAGAGTCTGAACGATCAGGGTGTCCCTGTGGGCGGAGCAGAAGAGCCTCTTCGTTGAGGCGAATTGCCTCATTTTGGTCCTCTATGACTCCCAGTTTGTTGTACCGAGCGCTGAGATCGACCGCAAGATTATACAAAGAATCCCAACGATCAGGGTGTCCCTGTGGGCGGAGCAGAAGAGCCTCTTCATTGAGGCGAATTGCTTCGTCGATTTTGTCACGTCCACTTCCTGCCTTGAACTCGTCGGCAAAATATATTGCCCGTGAATGTAGTTCTCGAGCTACATAGGAATCATTCTGATAACGCTTGACTTGTAGAAAAAGGAACAAGTACCTTTCATGTCCCTACGAATGCGTTTGATCCATCTCGATAGCGACGCCAGAAAACGGACCATCTGTTTCATGTGAGTTCTGCTCTCTTCATGCAGAGGAAGGATTTTACCTTTGGATTTTTTGTGGTTCAAAGGTAATTCAAGAAAACGCTGGGATGTGGTCTGTGTAGACCAGGAGAGAGCGTCGTGGCCCCAGTTGCGGCGCGGTTGCATGGTCGTAAGCGACCACGTTCATTGCAGTGTTGGCTACAGTAATGATGGAATGCCAGACAATCGCGCCTTTGCGAAGCCACGAATTCACACCGAAGGACTGCCTTCTATGGGAAATTGACGATGAATGCCCACCACATGGGTTTCCAACGTCGAACGAATACAAGTAAACATAGCAACCGTACGTGTCAAAACGTTCCCGTCTGATAATTCAAAGCTCGCTGAAGTGGAGTTTCACCTCCTTGCCGACCTAGAATGTGACTTTACCATCTTCCATTCCTACCGGGCCCTCAGCTTTGCACTGTGCGAGAAAGAAAACGTCAACGACTCGACGACCGAGACAGGCAAAGTTGGTCCGAAGGTCGACGGCGGCCCAAGGTATTAGGGCACTGGCGACGGTCAATTAGAACTGAGCAACGACGCGCTCCAAATCGCATGGTGACTTTGCCTTTCTCTTTCTGCATTCCTACAGGCTCAAGCAACCCCAAGGTCCATCATCCACAAGACGTACCGATTCGATTGCTGTTTCTTGTACCCTTCCCACCACCTCATCATCACGGTCCTCGTCCGACCCGAATCGCCCGTGAATGTGATCGACAGTCAGCATGCAAACACGCTCCGACGGTCCTCTCGACAACTGTCCCAGTCTACGATAGACAAGAAATCACCGCAGGACACTGACGGCTTCTTTGTGGGCCCAAACATATTCGTTTCCTCGTCGCGACGATCGCACAAGAGATCCTATTGCTCTACTCGGCCTGGGAACGCTACTGTGAAGACGGAGAGCCCAGGTTTGCCGACGATGTGCACACACATCACATGGCCGAGTTACTGTACAATTGCTGACACGGTTGCGGGAGGCCCAGTTGGCATACTCATGGGAAGCCCGTCGTCGTTGATAATGGGCTAGAGCGGACGCAGATGGCGGGTTGAAACTTGATCCTAGAACTGGTACGTGCAGGGAGTGTGTAATTCCGTGCTTGTCAAACTAAATTAATCTTTGCGTAGAATGAAAATGATTTACCGTGAACAAAACTACAGCTCGTATTCAGGCAGGGTAATCGTCCGCGTGCCAATCGCTACTCCTCGTCAGACTCCATGATCTACACGTTGCTGCAGCCACGCCAGATTCACCGTTTGCAGTTCCATCTCCTTGGTCGTCCAATGACCTGTCGGAGCTTGGACATTGGTCAGTCTATACAACTTCAATGACTGCTACTTACATTCAAGTGCAAAGACACGTTTTCAGTGTTACTTCGAGAGGTATGCCCATTGACACAACTTTAAGAATCCAGGCATGATCATGAGGACGTTTACGGATGAAGTAAGTATAAGTCGAAGCCGGCCTGAAAACCGGTTTTTGGTTCGCCAATACATTTAAATGCATATTCTATTCCCATACAAAGAGATACGGTCCCAAGATGCTGCGGGGTGATGCCAAACGGCAGCTGGAACTTCAAGAAACAATACTGCTACAAAACGAAAAAAGGGGAACAGTATTCCCTTGAACAGTACACCGTGAATACGGGGGAAAGAGGGATAGTGTGAAGGGTGCGGGACAGAAACTGAAAATCGAACAGTAAAAGAAAAGAGAACCTTCGAGCTCCAAAGGGATCGTCCGGACCGACCCCGCGACCAGAACCTGAGTCTAACCACTCCTTCCAACCGTAGCCCATGAATCATCAACATCCGCAAAATTCGACCTTTCCATTCCAAACTCTGTCTTGAACATCAGTCCAAGTATTGCCCCAAATCCTTGCGTGGGTAAAGGCTGCGGTCGTGTCCTTGACCAAGCTCGGTAGGATGGATGAATCGCCTTTCTTCCTTGAACGGACTTTCATTGTTCCCTAGTCATCGATCTCATTCGAGTCCAAGTCTCCAACGATGACGACAAATTATAGATCTTGTTGTAACATTTGTCGACTATCGCCGTTCGGACACGCGAACGCGCGTCCTGGTTCTCCAACCGTCGATTTCGCGTCGTCTGCTCTGAAGTTTTCGTCGCATGGCGAAGTAAAGCCACGGCCACAAAGGATGGAAAGCCAGATCCTGCCATAGTCACCACTGCCCGCGAGCCTTTTCTGAGACCAAATTTGGGCGTACTGGAGAAAGCCGGGTGCAGGCTATCGAAGGATGGTCGACATAGGAAAAAGGTGACACGAAGGACGTTCGAATTCTGGTGGATCCTGAGATGTGGAAAGTTTTGCAATCGCGTTTGCAGCGAATGAGGATCTCATGAGAGTGGAGACCGTCGATGCATGGTTCATGTACGGAGATCTCAGAGGCGTGCGTGAGTTTTGAGGGCAATAGAGACATTGTCGAAGAGGTGAGGAGAAATTTGCCTTGGGAGCATCGGAGAAAGGATATTGCTCGGTTATTCAAAATGTCGTCAGGGAACATAGCGTCACTTATTGAGGGATACCATTCCAGAGAGAAGGGACATGAGTATTCAACATGGCGAGAAACTGGCTCGGTCGGCTATTGGCGTTCATATAAACGTTAACGTGAATGCAGGTGTGGGCTGAAGCTGAACTTTTGAGTGTGTAACGTCGAGGTAGAATAGAACATACTAGATAGAATACATGGTCGGCCGGCAACGAGAAACACGCGGATTAACTTGGGGAAAAATGGTGCGAATATTCTTCAGTAGTGATTCATACAGGGCTTCGAGTAGGGAGCCGTTGAAGTACTTGATGACCAAACTCGTTTCCAGGCCAGACGTGAACAAGGCCCGGGATAGGGCTCGAAAGGCCAGGATATCTGAGCAACAGCGGAGGTATCAAGGAAGAAAGAAAGGATAAAACGAAAAAAAAAAAAAAAA
Organism: Austroboletus niveus; assembly: GCA_038090255.1. Taxonomy (NCBI): domain Eukaryota; kingdom Fungi; phylum Basidiomycota; class Agaricomycetes; order Boletales; family Boletaceae; genus Austroboletus; species Austroboletus niveus. The sequence goes on from JBBPMJ010000262.1 coordinate 36,646, forward strand.
AAAAAAAAAAGAGAAAAAGCCATGCCGAACCTCGCCACACAATCTATTATCCTGGCCTCGAGCGTCCATACATAACTCCTACAGCGATCCGAGCGGGGATCCACCGTTCTGCCTTAGTCCGCCTTCTTCCACATTCGACGCATCTCCACGGCTCGGTGCATCATCGAAGTCTTCGACGCCTTTCCCTGAAACAGAGGAACATATTTCGAATTTGTCCCACCTTGTTGTCCACCTCCTGTGACGCAGTCGTTCGAGTGTGCGGCACCGGCCCACGCCGCAATGGCGGAAAGATCGTCCGGGCAATATCCTTGGCAAGATCGGCCGCCACTCGAGCGCTGTTTCGAATCTCGGAAATATGGCTAGCGCACGACAACCGAGCTTGACACTTTTCCATGATTTTCGTGAGGGCATCGATCGATGTAGCGCCGCACTTCGAGGGACTGACTATAGTTGCGGCAGGACCAACGGTATCCGACACTTCGGCACCGGGCTCTTTTGTCGCGCTGATCTTGAACGCATCCGCAGCCTCACCGACGGCCACTAGTTCGACAAGAAAAATAATCCAAGTCAAAGGATGTTTCCATTGCTCCAGAGTACAACAGTGGCGAATTGGATGGCAAAGGGGAGCCGGTGTCGGAAAGCTTGGGCGAACTTCCATGCTTTTCTCCGAAATATGTCCTCAGGGAATTGCTGGGACTGGGGCGCATGGTATCAGTCGTGAGTCGTCCCACGTTTATGATTGGCACCGACAACACCTATCCAGTGTTGTGATGATGAAGAAGCGCTCGTGGCCACGAATCCGGAGTTGGCGGAATATGGGGAGGCGATCCGATTGTTCCTAGACGACGCAAGCGAGGAGTAACCGACTGACTTCACAGTCCTGTTGCCTCTGCTAACGGTCGGAGAGGTAATTTCGATGGATGGCACCTCGCTTCGCCTGAGAACTCGTGTTGAAGCTGGTGGCACGAGTGGTACCGCCGACGAGTCCCATACAAACTCCGATGTACAGTGACCAGCCACGCTCCCACCACCGACACCACCCTTACCAACGGCAAAGCCCATTCCCAGTCTTGCCAACCTCCGCGCCGCTGCACAGAGCGCCGGCCTCGAGCTGCATTCCATAGGGCGGGCCATCCTCGACAAGATCTCGTGCGAGGGCGACATCTCCGATGACTGGTCAGAGATATGGAACGCCCTCACCATGGGAGAGGTGTGTCGCCGTCGCCGTCGTCGTCTAGATCGGTTCCCCTCATCGCTCGTAGGCGGCACTACTCCTCCCCACCGAACCAAGTTCGGGTCATGATTCCATCACACCGGAATTCGCCCAGGACAATTTCGTGCTGTGTGAACTCACGTCTAGAGACGACACCGCCGTCGTCACCCTCTCCGGTCTACGCGGTCACATCGTCCCGTCTGTCCATCGTCGTTCTCTACCGGGGCCGTCGCTGACTACAGTGTCTAGCAACACGTCTACCTTGCACCGGTCCTCCAAACAGTTCCAGAGTCTCTCGGCCACGCTCGGCTCACGTACCACGTCCCTCAATGCATTGCCCCCTCTGCCTTTGCATCCCCCAGGGTCCTCCTATCCCCCGTAGACCATCAATGCGTTCAGCCCTGCCCTACCATTCCCTTCACGTGCGAGTACCGTTCGCGGGACGTCGACGCCTGCACCGGCCCGTCTCGCCATGCCGTTTGCATCCCTCTTTGAGGACTTCGACACCCCCACCGCCTCCCACCAGTGTGCCACCAATAGGAATCGTCGGCAACATCCATGATCTAGAGCACAAGCATTGTTTACGTTTTAGGAATAATATATATATTCGACTGGTTTCGGCTGCTGGGGCATTGAGGCTACTCACCGTTCAAGCGCCTCAAATAATCCTGAAATTGTGGCAGATACTGTCAAGTACCTGAATTCAAGGATGTTGAAAGACCAAAAGGTCGTATGGTTTTATACCCGTCAGCTCTCTCCCCATCTTTTTTACTATAGTGAATTTACCGGCATCAAGGGGAATGTTATCGATACCCCGACTTTTATCAGACAACAGATAAAGGTGCGAGTTCACGGCAGGTTGGTGGTGTTCAAAATAAGTTACTCATTCCACCTCTGTCATCTAGTGGCCGCCTCCAGAGTAGGGTAAGGACATACAAACCCTCAATCTCATGCCCATCTCAGTGCGCTACATGGTCAGTATCGGGGGGGATGTCAAGAAAGCCGCCACCCTGAAAGCACAGATCCTTTAGTTGGAGAGAACCAGTTCTAACTCGGCAAGCGCCGCGCTACTAGGTGCTTCGAGCGATTGAAGCTCTCCGTCTCCAGGAAACGTTTCGAACAATGGGGTGGCTTTACCCCAGTGGAAAGTATTCCCGTGGTTGACACTCAGCGCAAGGATCTCCATGATGACAGTAACAATACTCCACTGAGACTCCTCCTGTACCCTTAATGTCCTTTTTTTCAGATGCCCACGAACTATTGCGTATTGCCCGCAAGGATAAGACATTGCCACTGCAAAATCAAACAAATCCAGACAGTGTGTTATCCATAAATTTCTCGATGTACTGTTGGGTATATTTCAGGTATGTATAGTGCATTCCAAGACATTCACTGGTGCATTTTAAGATTTTGGCTTGTAAAAGGCAAGAACGTAAAATATTGTGTCGAGGTACGGGTAGAAGGCACGGTCAAGAATAAAGGTGCAGATATAAAGGTGAAATAACACAATACATGTTTTGTCACGAAAGCCGTTCATCTGGAGAGTCTGGGAATCTGGCCTCCCAGGAAGGCAAATGATCTTGCTGTATTTCAGATGAAGTATACTGCAGGTCGACAGTTCCAGATACAACTTGATTCGTTGGCAAAAGTTCTTACGTCTCTCAATCTCATCCACGACGGAGCATATCGCTGAAATGGGGCAAACTCTGATTCCTGACTTTGGACACACCGATTCGAAGTTACCCCATGTAGGTATCAAAAAAGGGGCCCCCAGTGGAACATGTGTTGCTGACCTTGCCGAATTTTTTATTCTGGTGCAGCTGAGCAAAGAACACATCCCTGCGGTACTACATGGAGGTCACAGTGAATGTGGCGTACAGGGTCTTGCTGCTGGGGGAAAAAGTAGTCCAAGGACCTGGTGACATCACGTAACCCGCTCTATACAGAGAACTGCGTGTTTACGACGGAGAAGATAAGGAAGATAGGCTCGCATTTATTCGGTTCTCTTCTGACCCTTTTCTTCAGTAACATGATGACAACTTGAAAATGTGCTGCCACTCATCGACCGACGGACTGGTAGATTGAGATCAGGGATCGAAGCAATCCATTTTCTCACGTTCTGTTCTTATGATACACTCCGAAAGCTGCAGCCCTAGCACTTGTTTTAGTCAACCTCACGTCCTTAGTATTCCAGTACTATGTAAACCCATCTGTAGGGATTTCGACTGCTCATGTATGAATGTGAGCCGATGTACAATGATCCAGACCTTATGAGTTAAACGTGAAGGATAACTGGACTGGTTGTCCAGTGTCCTCGGAAGCTCACCGCATGTTGTGGATATGGAAGTGATCGAACAGGGAGCGAGCTGGTGGTGTGATTGATAGCCGGTGCCGCAAGGACATGCTGAAGCCTCAAGGGGGTGTAACCCTTGGTAGTACTCACCGATCAAGGGATGATGTGACGATCACAGTTGATCACGTCCAAACTAAGGATATGGCCTGTACATGAGAAACGATTTCCTAGGTCACGCACACACGAATAGAAAATTCTGAGTCCCACGAGGGTCGGGACAGTTGGAGCTGCCGTTCTTGAGGGTTGCATGCCTTTCATTGAGGCAAACTTCTTGTTGCCTATGCCAGAGAACATCGGAACTCACGTCTGGCGTGTGCACTCAGTACCGTCGCCTCAACAACAAATCAGGATGAGGAACACCCCCAACACACTTGAAGAGCTGCAGGATGAGAACGAAAAAATCACGCAGGGCTGAGGGCGAACCAAAGGGAATTCTTAGAAGAAGCTATCAATCTAGATACGAGCTGATTGATATCAAGCGGTTCTGGGGTCCACACTCCGAGATCAATCAAGTTGCCAATATAACTCGATTTGATCAGAGCCTGCGGGCGGATAACCAAACACAGACAAGCACCTTATTGGCTGCTCTTGTGGCCTACTTATAACCTGGACTCGTTACTCATACCCGACAATCGCACCGGACAGTCACTTTTATCATGGTACCACAGGCCCCAAACGAATCACGGTAGGACCCACCTCCCTTCGTTCTCCCATCTCACTTTGCTAGTAGCATCCCGTTCACCAGTACCGGTATTCAAGGGAATGTTACTGCGCATGTCGCAGTAGGGCAAATCATTCACCCCCCAGGTCAGTCGTCATTTCCAATTCTTACTTGTTGCAGCAAGGCTCAGCTATATCTGTAGCGCCGGCTCTTACAGTATTCGACCTTTTGCGCCCCCATTACGTTCAAGACGCCCTTTATGATTCCGCCAAGAGAGACGCAGAGCACGCTGTCATATGCCGACCTGAGACCCGAACCAAAATCCTAGCTGAAGTTCGATCGTGGGCTGATAGCAGTACGGCTCCCTTCGTGTGCTGGTTGAGTGGCCCTGCAGGTACTGGCAAAACCACAGTCGCACATACCATCGCAAAGGAATACGACACACGCAAACAACTAGCGGCTACTTTCTTTTTCTGGAGGAGAACAGGAGATCGCGATGACATCAATAAATTTGTGGCTACCCTAGCATATCAAATTGCGAAGAAGAGTTCCTCAGCAAAGAAGAAAATGGAAGAAGCTCTGGAGGTGAAGAATGGCGAGTCTCTAGCGCTTTTGGATCTGTCCAAACTCTTGCTCGAGGATCAGCTATCCAAACTTCTTGTCGGCGCATCCAGTACCGATCCCAATCTGGTCGTTATCGATGGACTCGATGAATGCGCTTCACCAGAGGGGATATGCCGGCTGATCAACTGGCTTCGCGAGAAGGAACCGCCCTTCCGATTTCTCCTTACAAGTCGGCCCGAGCCTTATATCAGATACCGTCTGGACGACGAGCGCGGCGGTGTTCAGCTACTTTCTCTTACAGAATCGAAACGCGACGTTCGAGAGTACTTCGTCCATGAACTTGAGAAGGGTTGGCCAACACGACAACGTCTCGAGTACGGCGGGCCGGAGCTTTGGCCGTCGGGCTTAGACCTCTACCAACTTGTGGAGAAATCGGAAGGTCTGTTCATGTATGCCGCTACGGCTGTTCGATATATCTGCTGCGGGGAAGGCTCTCCAGCGACACGGTTGACAAAGGTCCTGAAAATTCATGATGGCTTGGACTTCCTGTACGCTCAGGTTGTCAAGGATGGCAGAAAGCATGACTATTTTGACATTGTCATGGGAAGCTTGATGTACCTTCGATATCCGCTCGCCATCTATGGACTCTCCACGATTCTATTCGCCGACGATAGGAGCTTGGAGGTTCATGACATCCGCAAAGCCTTAGATGGATCTCACTCTATTCTTGATATTCGTAATAATACCGAAGAGATCAAATTCTATCACGCGTCACTACGAGACTTTCTTACCAACCAGTCCCGGTCGGGGGCCCTCTTTTATGCCCCTGCTACGTGTCATCGACAATTCATGGTTGACTGTCTCAGAGCAATTACAACAGCCTTCAGCGACGGCAGCCGTGCATCAGAATATGCTCTTACATCTTGGTATCATCATGCTTGTTTGTTCGTGTCTGCGAGCAGCGCCGACAAGGGATTAGGAGGGCTGGAAGATGAAGCTATGCAGTGGATCAAGAAAGTTGATTTAAAATGGGTAAGGTCATGGATGAAGGCAGCACTGCGTTTTGCAGGCTTGCCGTATCTGAAAGGAGATTTATCACCAACAAAGGTGAGAGATGAATATATGAATGCAAATATTTGACGTTGATGACGCCAACGTAAGGATTCGGCAGAAACCTATCGGACTACATACTTGGAGTCGCAAATCAGAAAAATTTCTGGGACACTTGAGGTCAGACTTTAGCAATTTAATTACAAAATTGAAAACTAATTTCCGGTTTTGTTGGTTCGCTAGGACGTAAGTCTGAGTCGTAGTCATCATGAAACGCAAGTACTAATGCTGGAGCACATGGATCTACATTAGTTTGTGTGTGGTACAAACTGTCGCTTGATGAACGCTGACATACACATCTCAACAGCAGGTACGTATACACGATTGCATGTAGAATACAACCAATGATTGGAAATGTCGACTTTGTAAAGGTGTGTACTGCTCTTCGCATTTCATTCGGCACCGCTGTTCTGACAAGAGAGGGTGGTTGATGTAGACGGTGGGTAATGTTTAGAAAAGACGGACAATTTCGCTATTGACTGCCTAATTTACATACACATGCAGCATGTACGTCGCTATTCGTGTTTCACTGCATCGATCAAACACGTTGACTTACATGTTTCTCAACAGGTGGTGAGTGATCATCTTACGGTACATGGAGTCACTTTGACCATTTGACAATTCGTGCCCATCCTCAGGAAGTACGTGATCGTTCTCGATGCATCAGTGAAGTCAACCTGACCATTTTACAATTCGTGTGCATCCTCAGCGAGTACGTGATCGTTCTCGATGCATCGTTGAAGTCGATCTGACCATTGACAATTCGTGCCCACCCTCAGCAAGTACGTGATCGTTCTCGATGCATTGTTGAAGTCGACCTGACCATTTGACAATTCGTGCCCATCGTCAGCTCGTACGTGATCGTTTTCGATGCATCGTTGAAGTCGACCTGACCATTTGACAATTTGTGCCCATCGTCAGCTCGTACGTGATCGTTCTCGATGCATCGTTGAAGTCGACCTGACCATTTGACAATTCGTGCCCATCCTCAGGAAGTACGTGATCGTTTTCGATGCATCGTTGAAGTTGACCTGACCATTTGAC